>JAZHYW010067557.1:0-32508 GCA_037355805.1 Ixodes ricinus | reverse complement strand
GTCGGAGATTTTGCTACAGAGTGAGGCTTTCGAATATTTTTGCAGAGGATGCAGGTGAGGCTGATTGGGCGGTAACTTTCCAGTGCATTCGGAGGTTTCCCTGATCCCTTGTGGACGGGGATCACGTGTGCTAGTTTCCAAACCTCGGGGATGAGGGTTCCAACCCTCGGGGATGAGGGTTTTACTGGTTGAACAAATCGGTCAAAGCTGGTGAGAGGGCAGAGGCACGGAGCCTTCAGAAGAGCTGGTGATATGCCATCTGGACCGAGACGAGACCCTACATTTTCAGTCTGCAGATAGCTGATTCTACTTCATCGGCGCTCACCGAAGACGGAGCGAAACTCCAGTGTGGTAGGACCCATTTGGCGTGAGTAGTGCGCACCGCGGCGGGGGCAGGCACGTAGCCGGGATTTTGTTTCGGGGGGGGGGGGGGGGGGGGGCCGTCCATCACAAATGCTGTCATGAGAGGGAGGGGGAGAGGAGGTCCCATCAAAATAGAAGATTTCGGGGGGGGGGCCGGGGGCCACGGGCCCCCCCCGCCTACGTGCTTCGGCGGCAAGGGTAGGGCTGCTCATGTCCAGGCACTGCATTACCGAAGTGATCTCCAAAGGCATCTACGATGTTCTGTGCATTGTCGGAGAGGTCGCCTTCAATCCGGAGTTGAGTAGCAACACTATTTCTTCGCAGCGAGCCAAACAACTGCCAGAACCGCCTGGGGCACGTTTTTGCCTGGCTGGCCATGTCATAGAGGTATCTCTGGTATGACACTCTTATCTCTTTTTTAAGCTTTCTAACGGGGTCCTTGTATGCTGTCCAGTGTTTCGCATCTTGACTTCTTGATGCCTTTCTGCAGGACCTTGGTCTTGCTTGAGGTAGCCTGATGGTCTGGTTATCCATGATTGGCATTTCTTATTTTTGGAGGTGAGATTTGTGTATGTAGCGTCCTTGCAAGCTGCCCAAAACATGTCGTAAAGAAGTCCCATGGGTTGTGGTCACTCAAGAACAGTGGCGGATCCAAGCGTGGGGGGGGAGGCGACGGGGGCAGCCGCCCCCCCCCCAAACAAAGTCGACCCCCCCTCCCGCACCCTCCTCGGAGGGCAATTTGACATGGGTGGACCCCCCTTGCCAGAAAAGAATGGGAGAATAGTATCCTTAAAACTTTTGCCACCCCCCCCCAAAACGGAGTTCCTGGATCCACCTGCTCAAGAAGTCCATGCAGAGGAACCAGGGAGCCGAGGCCACTGAGTGTTCCAGTGTTGCCGGATCGTCAGTGTTGAACATGAGGGCTTGCCTTGCGACGAGACCGTTTGCCCGAGCTTCCGAAATGCCACATAGATGAAATCCCGACGTGGTCGGAGTTCGATAGCGGAGGTGTGTCCGACACTGATTGGAACTGAGCCGGGTTCCGACGAGAGTACCAGGTCTAGGGTGTGCTCCAGTTCGTTGCCATGAATGTGTGTCGGGAAGCGGACAACCTGTGTCAGGTTCGCGTAGTTTATCCAGTCCGAAAACTTTGCCTCAGTCTCATTAGTCGGCCTCGGGTCCGATTGATGTGAATTCCAATTGATGGGTTCCAATTGATGTGAAGGTTGAAGTCGCCCGTCAGGATAATGTTCATGAAACGGTCCCCTTGAGTGCTGATTCGGTCGAAAACTGCACAGAGCTCGAGAAGACACCGCTCCCAGCGGATGGAGTCCGCCTGTACAGCGAGCCAAGAAGCAGTTTCCCGCCGCGGCATTTGAGTTGTGTCCATACCAACTCGGAATCGGGGGTTTCGAGGTCCTCGCGGCGCGTTGGAGAAAATTCGTGCTTTACGGCGATTAGGACACCGCCTCCGCGTCCTCTTCGGTCTTTCCTAAACCCGGCATACTCGGAACCAAATATCTCGTGATCCGTAAAGGAGTCTCCGAGCCACGTTTCACACACACACACTGCGTCCGCTGGGTTGCAGGTCAGAGTCAGATTGCAGTTCGGGTACCTTGTTTAGCAGGCTTCTCGCGTTGTAGCACTGAACACGGAAGGGACCGGGGTTGCGATGGACATCACCGGAGAGCAGAAGAAGATCGAGCAGCAGAACGGCTTGGTGAAGGTTGGTCGGATGTAGGCTTAGCGATTCGGGAGGCCTTTGCCGCACCAGTCTTGGGCAACTTGTCGGGGCTCACCTCTCAACTCCACAGCGTTCGTCTTGCATATAGCCATTCTCCGGCAATTAGAGAGCAGAAAAAGGACACACAACATGACAGTAATCGCAGTGGCACGTCGCAGCCGTCTCCGGCAGCGACCAACTGCGACCATGTTCAAAGAATTTTAGAACCTATTCTCTCTTTCCAGGCTGCTAGCTTTTGTGTATACGCACTAACTCTTGCTACATACACTGTAAAAAATAATCCGTCAAAATTACTGAAATTTACCGCAAATGTTTGTGTGCCGGTACAATTACCGTTGTCTTGCATCACGGTCACAACATGAACTGTATTACGGCCATGACAGTCACAGGCCCTACACTCTAAGAAAAAATGGAGGAAAAAGGTAGCAACGGCGCGTCTTCCTCCCTTCTACTGAGCGCCCCAAGCGGACGCGAGAAGAAGGGAGAACGAGACGTTTTCCTCCTTCTCCAGGCAGACGGAGAAAGCTTTCGCCCTCCCGACGCATCTTCTTTCGGTTTCGTTTTTCGAGCAGGTCGCGCACGTTGTTTAATAAATGCTGTTGAGTTGATTGAGCTTCAGCGGCAGCGAAGGCCGCCTGTAATTCCGTCTTCTAGTCCAAACGTGTGGAACATTTCGGTTGCATTGACGTTTTTTATCATTAATATTTTATCAAACGAGCAAACGAAGCCGCTAGAAACAGCGAAGTTCAGGAGCAGTGCCAGCAGCGCCACGTACAGAGCGCGACACTGTTAGCGCGAACAAGCGATCACCGGTTTTCCCGTTTTCCTATTTGAAAGCAGGGGATGTCATCAAGTTATTATTGCTACGGAAAGAGCTGATTTAGTTCTATAATTGTAAGTGATAAAAGTTCGTGCTCGCTAATACTGTTTACCAGTAAAATGTGAAAATGCGCACGATGTCGTGTTCGCGCTAACAGTGTCACTGATGTGTACACTGCGTGTGAGATGACCGTAAACCACGCGGAACTGTTTCGACGTTATGCGAAATCGCAGGAACTGCGTCCAAGACAGGCAGGTTTTGCTGCCGGCTGCACTGGGTGCCTTCCGTGCTGAGTTCGGTTCTGTTTCCCGCTGCCGAGTGCAACCGGAGTTCAACGTGCTTCTGTATTGGTGCGTGGTACAGCAACATCAGCGGCAACATCGTGATGGCAGTGTTGTGGGTTGTGAACAGAAGACTGGAATTATCGCCGATATGACCGTGTGTTCGCGTATCAGCAGTGACAACAAGATGAGGTGACGTAAACTGTCGGGCATTGATGCTGCTGGTCGGGCCGTGATCGGAGGGGGCGGGGTGCCGCAGGTTGACATTCCGCTCTACATTAAAACGTTTAATACCGCCCGAGGGATTAGGTGCAATCGATCAACATGCGGATAGTCATGTTGGAACGCTGGTCTGAACAGTAAGCTCCTAACATACAGTGGCCAATGTGACTATCGATTTGTCTCGTCCCCGAGAGCGATTGCTCTCTTGAGGGAAAGGACTGAACAGTACGAAATCATGACGGAAAGAACGTATGTTTACATGTTGGAATTTTAGCATGGAAAAAGAAATAGTAGGTAAAATCGGAAAAAAAGAGCTACCCATTATTTTGCTGATTAAATATACTACGGTTCCTGGAGAAACTGCCCTCCAAGTGGCGCGCTGGGATGACCGCTAGAATGTTTCGTGCTCGCCACGGAGTAGCTCCGTACACTTAACACCTGCCGCAAGTCGCGGCTTTGAATGCATTCAAGTTGGTCGAAAAGCGATTTCTCAGCCCGTGAAGCATCACTTCCAGCTGAGTGAATATCCGCTCTACAGAGATTAATTCAAGACAGCAATTGCAACCGTGCGCGAACAGCACAAATAGAAAAACAAACACTACATTAGAAATACAGGCTACGACTTGCCGTCGCGGCAGAAAACAAACTCATGAGCTTCGTACCGCATTGGAGCAGCTTGATTTATTGGCTTTCAAATAATTACGGCATGATTGAGCGTTTGATTTTTAATAAAGATTCATCCCCGAGCCATTAAAAATACTCTCAGATGTATGACATTGCTGGAAAAAATCAACGTGCTGGGTATATTTTTATTGCTTATTCAGTCACCGAGAAATTCTGTACGTTCAAAACGACCAGTATAAAAGACGGAAACGCGGAGCTCGGGTGTAGTGTGCGGGTCAGTGTGCCGTTGTATTGATGTTTGTATGTGAAATGCATGTGTAAGCTCTCAATATATTAACCATGTTGGATAACCTGAGACTGGGGTAAGAGAAACATCAAAACGTAGAAGGGAAAGAAAATAGACAAGACGACGTCTCAAACTCAGCTAACTGGTTTATTTAGTCCACTCTTTTCTCAATGTATGTTCACCATGATGCTTCTAGTATGCGTGATGTGTGTATAGTGTAGGTTCCCGAATGTCCCGCAGCGGAATGGTGGCCTGAGGGAAATAATTTTTGTAGCAGAATATGAATTGGACAGTACCAAGCGCCACCTAGCCTAGCTACTTGCAATGGATGGATGGATGGATGAATACGGCTGAGCCCTTTGGATCGGGCGGTAGCTTACGCCACCTAGCCAATTTGTCTTACCATTTAAGCTTAGAATATTTAAATGTGAAAACTATATACACTCCGCACTGAACAGAAAGTGAGGCTATAAAACCCCTTGCCATCAGTTAATAAGAAAATACCTAGTTTTCTCGTGCTTTCTGCCACCATTCACTTAATCTTTGCTTGGTAATCTCTACTGTCTTGTAATCCACTTTTCCTTCGCTGTCTCTAAAACCCAATGACTTTATTAAATCTATGTTGTCTTCGGTAGGCATAGGGTGAAGCCCTTTACAGTAGAGTATCAAGTGCTCAGCCGTCTCGTCCACCTCTCCACAAGCAGCGCACACTGTATCCATTTCCTGGTACTTCGCTCTGTATGTTCTGGTTCTGCAAAACACCTGTCCTTGCCTCAAACAACAATGAGCTTCCCTAGAATTATCATAAATGCTTTCTTTGGCAATAACTGTTTTGTTTAATCTATAGCTTTCCAGAGCCCTCTTTGTCTGCATTCCTCTAGCCACCGATCTCTTTCTGTGGCCTTAACTTTCTTCTTAACGGAGACCTGCTCTTCCGTAACCCCACTATAGCCTAAAAACTTTCCTCTTAATTTCCTAGTGCGCTGTCTCCACTTTGTGTCTATACTCCTCATGTATAAAAAGCTGAAAACCTTTCGTGCCCATTGCTCCCCATCCATTTGCCTCAACCGATCCTCAAATTCTATCTTGCTCGCAGCTTCCCTGCCCTCAAATGACGCCCATCCCATGTCTCCTTGCACTCCCTGGTTTGGCGTTTTGCAATGTGCCCCCAAAGCCAGCCTACCTACTCCGCGCTGTTTTATTTCTAGTCTTGCATGCACTTCGGATTTCATGCATAGCACTGCGTTTCCAAAAGTTAAACTAGGCACCATGACCCCTTTCCAAATCTCTCTCACCACCTCATTACCTGTTATAATTCCAAAGTGCTCTATTTTTCATTACAGCTGCATTTCTGTTGCCCTTACCTATTATATACTTTTTCATGCTCACTGAGATGTGCAGCACCATCACATATCCATACTCCTAGATACTTGTATTTACTAGCTCTCTCCACTGTAATATTCTGTATCTTCAGCCTCTCAACTTCATCATTGTTAAAAATCAATTACTCTGCTTGACCCTGCCATCTGGTGGCAAGCGATTACAACCTTCTTTCACGCTACGCGATAAACAGCGGCTTCGAGTTTGTTCTTTTGAGAGCGACTTTTGGCTTCGCGGATAGGTTTGCCATTACTACGTGATATGCGGTTGACGAGGGAATTGTGACTCGAGAAACAGCAAAGGTAAGACGTGAAGTGCGCGAAGTGACTGGGTATCGGTTGTCTCCGATTAACATCGCAGTGCTGTCGACGAGAAGACTGAGTAACTGCTTTCGAAACTCAAGTTTCTGTACCTGTGGAGTGGAATCTGGCTTCAGAAATAAACACAGTTCGCGGAAAGCTCGTGTTACGCTTTTATTTGCTGCTCCTCTCGTCCCGTACAAGAGACGTAGCGTCCACGGTAAGCCTTTTTGAGCTCGATTTGCTCGATTCAGGGCCGCCATAAGTGAGATGCAGGCGACGGAGGAACTAGTTGCTTCCCTGCTTCAGGGACGAAAGTTTCTCCCTTTCTGAAGGAACATAGGTTACAAGACCGTTCCTCCCTAACGGAGGACTATCGATACCCTTTTTTCTAAGAGTGTACGGTTTGCCCAGTAACTTGACCCGTAGAAGCAGGGCAGAAAACCGTAACCCTCGGTCACTGCGCTGCCCGTGATGCACGACCCAAGAAAGGAGATCCCCACATTCGCACCAATAGCACGAAACATGACACATCTGCCAACAAGAAAACTATTCCAAGAGCAAATCTGGCGTGTGTTACGTGTTTTTTACTCGAAAGAAGAAAGAACACAGACCTCAACTAGAAGTATGTGAAGTCGTACATTTACTGGCTCGATGCCGTCATTGCCACCTCTACGGCGTTTTGAGCGAGCGCGCATTTCACGGCGCGTTCCAGTTCTGAAAAAGCTGTTAGCTTACGGGTATTTTTACCGTGCGAAGCCGTACATTTACGGACTCGTACCGTCATGCCGCCTCTACGTTGTTTTTCCCGCGCGCCTTTCGCGGCACGTTTCCAGTTTCGAAAAAGGCTGTTAACGTACGGGTTTTTTTTACAGTGTACGCTGGATAACTACCACGTATACAGAATTAAGACAAAATCAACTTACCTCCTATCTTTAGACGGCTAGCGCAACAGAGGTAGATGCCGCTCGGCTTGCGTACTCGTTGAACGAGAACGATCCTGACGTCACATTCACATAGCGGCCGATTTCCAGTGTTCCCGGGGGCTCGAGCGGTTAGTTTCGGTTTTGTTGGCCGCGCCCCAAACAAAACTTTGAGGCGTCGATATCTTTAAAACTACGCACAATAACGAGAAAATAATTACGCCTTGCAATTCAGGAAGGCCTGGTTCACACTTGCGAATCGGCGGGCGAATCTGCGAGAATTGGGCCGCCGGGCGTAGCGTCCACCGTGCATTGCCGCGGCCGATTCCGCTTCGGCGGCAGCGGATTAGCTGTAAGTGTGAACCAGGCCGAAGGCTGACTGCACTGAAAACAGTCATAATCCCAAAATCGAAAGTATGGACCGGAGTTGCCCTTTAGGTTGCTTACAAAAAATTGTTTACTTGTAAGCAAAAATCTAGCCTCATGTGGAGGCTCCATGCATTAGTCCATAGCAACGTCCCTAGCAACGGTTTGTTTGGACCCAGACGCCATGTTGTGATGTCATCAGTTACGGGGTCAATTACAGAGGCCTAGAGAGTTCTAGTGGGTTCACGGGACGGCTCGGACCAACCTTACTAGAACTCTCAGTTGGGAAGCTCACCGTTGAAACCTGGGCCGCTGGCGTCCACCGAGACCGAGCTAAATACGACAACAGCGCCACTCTGTATCATTTGTCTTAACTGTGGTCGCCTTGAGCTTTTAGAAAGCATGTTTTTGCGTAAAAACTAACGGAAAACACTCTTTTTGTAGTAACTTTTATTGGAGTTTAGCACAAAATAGAGGGCGCGTGTTGTTTTCTAAAATCTTTAGTTCGCAAGGTTTTGCAGTATAATTAGTATTGTTTTTATACAACCTTGCCTCAGCGGTGATTTCAGGTAGCGCGTCCTGAGTTAGGCGCATATTAACCACGGTTGTAATCCGCGGAGCGTCCGCTTGGGAGTCGGGGGCGGTACCTCGAAGCCCTTCCACAGTATCTGTTCTGGCCCCAAAATGGCCGATTACAACGAAAATGGAAGTCACGTGCAGTTCCTGGACTGGCCGCTGCGGGAGAAATGGCGGCGTTGGGATCGCCATTAGCTCGGTTTTCGTGGACGGATCGGTGCCACTTTCTCAGAGCAGTCTCTATGGCAGTTTCGCAACTGAGTGGTTCTAGTAACGTTGGCTCGGACCGATGCGTTTGATGTCGACGCGGCGGTGGCGCTGTAAGCGTTTCCTTCTGAAACTTTCCAGCGCGCATTGGCCAGACCTAGGCGAACTCGGCTAGGCGGCTAGGCTAGGCGGCTCTTATCGCTCTTATCAATCGCGGGCAGCGGGTGGACCAATCGCGGGCAGCAGGCGGGAGAAGTTTTAGGAGGAACCTACTGCAACGTCTCCGATCGTTTTCTACATCGGCCGCTTCTGCGCAATACACGGTGGAGATAGGGCGGTGAGCTTTATAGCGAGTTCGTTTCACGGCACTCGTGCCCACGCGTGCCCACTCGCAGCGTGGAGCGGGTTCGTTTCAGCCGGCACTCCACGAGTAGTTGCACTCTCCGAGTTCGTTTCAGCGCCGACACCCCACGCGTGCATGCACTCGCTGCACCGAGAAAATCAGGAGTGCGCCGAAATGCAATCCCGTCATGCCTCGCTCCGGTGAAGCCGGCGATGAGCGGGAGCAGACGACGAAAGTTCGTCTGCTACGATGTGTCGCGGAACCGAAAGGAAAAAAGGAGATTTTCAGATAGAAATCGCGTCCCGCGGGCAACGGAATCAAATGCGAGCTTGAATTGTGAGCGTCTGCAACTTCATAAAGGAAACAATTGACAAACCGTGCTTTATTTGCAAGTTTTAAGTCGCTCTGTTGCCGTACAGACGTTGAAATATACCAGTGTGTAAAGAAATGCTCAGAACAAACGCATCAGCGGCACCCGAGATGTTTATCACCATCCATGTGGGGGTGAAAAATTGTACATTAGTCGACAAAACTCCCCCAGCAGAAACCTGTGACTGCCTAATAAACATCAGAGAAAGCTAAACATAGTGACTTTACCCGAGGCTTGGGCAACATCATCATGTTTAACATTTACCTACGTCAGCTAACTTGCCCCGTCGTATCTTGTTCGAGAAAGCTCTCGTTCTCGACGCCCTCACCAATGCGAAATTCTGATCCACCTGAATGACTAGATCGGAATCGAAAGCCCCACGAAAAGTTTTGCTGCATATACCTACAGACTAGTTTTAAGCCGTACCCTTTCAGTGGTTCACGCATAATACCATGCTCAAACGGATCAAGCTTCTGCTCGGACAGCATCATCAGTTTTCTTCAGTGTAAACGGTTATAAGAATTGAAAAATCGCAACCAGCTGCTTTGTAGACAGCTGGTTGCAGAAATTACGCCGTCTGTAACTATCTCTATGACAGCCGAGTTGCTTGAAGTCATCGCAAATATAAACTATAGGTTGCAGCGACCAACATTGGTAGATAAACGTTAATAGCGACTGCACTCTCGCATTCCGACTTAGCACTCAGAACAGAAAGGTGGTAGTTTCGGTTTGAGGTCGGTACCTTTTCTACGACATGGATGGCGGCAGCATCAGTCTTCTGCACTCGGTGCATTTGCCGAGTTCGTTTGAGTCCAGTTCTCCGTGCAGCACTCTGCGAGTGCGATGCATTCTGGGAGAGAATTCGAATGGTGCCAGTGCGTGTGAAACGAACTCGCTATGAAAGAAAAGGAAAACCAAGTGTTCTAGGGTGCCTACATGTCTCTCTGTCTCCAGGGTGAAGACATCCATTGTTGCCCTGAATGAGTCAGCGCGTGACGCTCTCGCGCACTCGGTGCGTGACTTGGCGGTAAAATGGCGTCTATGCATTAGCCAAAGCTACGTGCTCGAGCTGAGTGACACGGGATTGCGCGTGCTTTTAAATGCATAAAAAAACGACTGGGGCGGAAAAATGGCTGAGATGTCACCATTCAAGCAAAAGCGCGCGTGTGTATGAAGGCACTCTTAATCGGACTGAAGAAGAGCCTACCAGGCTCGAAACGGATCTGCAGACAACTTTTGTGCCGACCTTGGACGACCATCTCGTCAAAGGCAAATAATTTTGAAATATATATATATATATATATATATATATATACAGAGTGTCTATAAAAAATTTATACATAAAATGGCTCACAAAAATCAAAAACTTGACGGATCTTGTACACGTCTAAAATATGTTTACAGTAAAATTCTGCTAAAATTTAAGTCGGATCCCGTAGCAACGAAAATAGAATAATGTCAAGTCTTAATCAATTATAAACGCATTTTGTGGTATTGAATAGTTATTTATGTTTTGAAAAGAGCGGGAAACCACGAGAAACATATCTAATCAAATCAGCAGGCCTAGTAGACCTTCAATATCGAAGAGGCACAGACGTTGTATTTTTTCGATTGATAAAACTTTCACTGTAAACTAGCATGACTAGCTATTAGCTGTCATATTACTAAGACATGAAAAGTCACCACGTCATTGATCTATTATATACAATTCTTTCCGAAACCAAACGCTAGGGTTTGTTCACCGCACATCGCACAGATCACCAGGGAATATCCTTTCACTTCCGTAATACACAAAAGTGATGACACAGAAACGATCCGAAACACACGGAGAGATTGTCACGGAGAAGGGTAGGGAATAAAAATAAATAAATAAGAATAAAATTACCCAACTCCGATCTTAACGAAAATTGCGGTAAAAAAATAAAAGATTTAGGTTCGAGCCGTGGCAAGGCGATAGGTCCACGCCTGGTCAGACAAAGAAGTCAACGACACGTAAAGGAAAAAAAAGTTAATTAAGACAGAAAAACTCAGCCGCACACGGCAAGAACAAAAACCAACTCCTCCGGGCATTCCCTAAACGGGACACAACCAAATGCGTGCGAACACGCTCTCTACAGCACCGTCAGGCCGCTACGCCATGAAGAAATAAACCCAACAAGTAAACAATGCTAACAAACAGTTAGTAACGAAACATTAAAAAAAAGTTCAGCAGAACCGCACCCGAGAAACAAAGTTCAGCGGGGCGAAGAAACACACACGAAATAAAATTAAAAAAAAAGTCTTAACTGACCGACGCCGAGTCCAGTCCCATGACACTGAAGCCTGGCAGGATGATGGCGTCCAGATGATGCTCGAATCTATTCTTCACTCTGTTCCGCACATCCGTCGTGGCTGTGCGGAACAAAGTGAAGAATAGTTTCGAGCAGCGGTGCGCGAGAAGGTAACCGAGACGTAACATGCCTCGAGCTTCATATCGGGAGAGGAGCTTTCGAGGTAGTTACTGCATGCAGTTACTCAAACTTTTTCTTTAACCCTTCCCTTTAAAAAAAAAAAAAAAACACGTCAGCCGGCGCTAACTTTTCATCTCGGGAGAAGACCACTCTTCACAAACGGTTATAGTTGCCAAGGAGGCTGACTTCGACCCAACTAGTCTCCGGGCAGAATAGACACAAGTATATTTACCAACACGCTCGTTTTTGATGCTAGTCTCCGGGCTTTACTGTTTCAAAGAGATAACCCTTCGGTGCTATCGGATTTCCGCGGAGGGAGATAGAGTACATAAAATTGAAAGAATAAAACACGGAGGACAAGCACAGGACAACCACTTTGCAGAGCACGGCCATTTCTAGGATAGGGCGTTCGAAGCTTGGGCAAATACGCGGTATCGTTTCACGCGTGCACGGATGGCTGGTTTCAAAATTTTCCCACATCCCTAACGAAACCGGCCCATCTTCGTGTGCGTGCGCGATTTTCGTCCCGCGCCGCCGGTTTTAGCTCGCACGCAGCGTTGTTTTGGCAGGCAGAACTGTTGTTGACCGTCGATATTGTAAGGCCATGGTGTTCTCATCCTCCCGGGCAACAGTTACTTTGCTTTCCCTTCTGCGAAGAGCACTGCTGAGGCTACGCGTCGTCTGCTACGGGTCGACTTCTTTTTCGCCTGAATAAAAGTTTGTGGCCATACGTCGAGAATACTTCATTTATTAGCTTTTTAACCCACCGAGGAATAAAAGTATATCCTTTTCCTGCCAGAGCCAGCGATATAAAAGGAAATAATCGAGATTTAGATGCCGATCCAATGCATTCTGCCGGGAGAATGAACGAAGATGGCGGCCCTCCCCACTCAGCTGGGAGCAGCCGGGAGTTCACGCGCATGCGCTCATGCCTCTCGCTCTGCGCCGCGTGGTGATTGGCTCGCTCGGGAGGAGAGCGTTACGGCGGCGAGATCACAGACTGACCAAACTCTCCCCATACACGGCTCTGACTGGACGCTGCATGAGCGAAAAAGCGCGTTTTATCCGAGTTTTTGGTTGCGTGGGATATTTGCCAAAATAAAGTTGTTTGAGTTTTCAGTTGAGTTTCACAGTGCAGAAAGTGTCACGCCTATAAATACGAATAATTAAAACCGCCAATGTCTGCTCCATAAATGACGTACCTTCGTCTCCGACGGTTCTTGTTCCGTGCATCGTCTGCTTTCTCCGTTTGACGTTTGAATGTGACACGAGAGGCTGCCAGGACTGCGCCCGATAAAGCAGCGATTTGGTGGCTCTAAAAAGAGCCGTTGAAATCTGAACTGCGGTCTTCGCAATTGCGGTCAAATGTTTCATTCACACGCACATACACTCGGAAAAAAAACAAAACGAAAACGGTTAGACTCCCAGCTCGACGTCCCCGCCGCGAACTTCGATGCATTTTTCCAGCCTCCTCTTGTAGTCCTGGAAGACGGCCTCCCGCATGTCGTCACTGATCGTCTCGAACGCGTCGATGATGTGTTCTCTCAGCTGCGCGTCGATGATGTGTTCTCTCAGCTCCAGGATGGTCCTCGGTCGCCAGGCGTACACTTGAGCCTTTACGTACCCCCAGACAAAAAGCCGTTTACAACTCCCTGTAACACCGAATTGGAGCGCAGCTCTTGAGGAGGAGGAGGGAAGGGTACTGAGGGAAGGGATACCCCTCCTTCTTCCCTCCTCATCCTGCCTGCTAATCCTCCTCCCCCTCCGTCTCATTCACCTCCTCCTCCTCCTCATCCTTCAACCTCCTCCCCTCGTATCCTCCTTCTCCCCGTCCTCCTCAAGAAGGGGGGGGGTCACGTGACCTCGGGGGGTCAAATGACCGGGGGGTCACGTGACCTCGGGGGGGGGGCACGTGACCTCACGGTTACGCCGACGGCGACGCCGACGCCGCTCAAGCCGGAAACGGGCGCCTAAGAGCAGCGCTCTAAAAAATCGCAAGGGGTGAGGTCTGGAGACCGAGGAGGCCAAGCCACGGTCGGAGAGCCGCGGCCCATCCATATCCCGAGAAACGTGTTGCTGAACCACGCTCTCACATTGCTCGCATAGTGGGGAGGGGCCCCATATCCTGCTGGAAGATGCAAACTTCGCGTTGCATGTGTGCAGTTTCCAGCTCCGGCAAAATCTGTTCCTCCAGCATCTTGAGGTGCGTGTCACCGGTCACCGTAAGATCGAAAAAGAATGGGCCGACGACACGCTCTCGCCAAATGCCGCACCACACGACCACTTTCAGCGACTGAATTGCATGTTCGGTCGACCAGTGCGGGTTCGTGGCAGACCACAACCTGCAGTTCTGCTTGTTGACGCGGCCGTCGAGATGAAAGACTGACTCGTCTGTAAACACGATTAATTGCAGGTGGCTGGGGTTGGCCCGAATCCGCGCCAGCTCGTCCTCAGAAAACTGCACTCGCCGTGCGTAGTCCTCCGGCTTCAGTTCGTGCAGGAGCTGCGCTTTGAACAGGTACATTCGCCGGCGAAGTACCCGCCACACGAAGCCCCGGTTTAGGTTGAGCTGACGAGCAGCACGCCTGATCGAGAGGTGGGGCTGCGCGACGAAAGCGTCGAGAACGGCTTGCTTCTCTCTTCGTTTCGGCGACGTTTCAACACGGTTCGGAGACTTGTTTGTCATGTTCCCGTCTTGGGCAAACCTTGTCACCCACTTGATGATGGTTGGCCGAGAGGCTGTTCTTCTGTTGAAGGCGGCCCGGCACTTTGTTCGGACTTGCTTGAAGCTTCCAGTTCTTGTGTATCGTAGAACCACCTGGAACTTCTCCTTGGAGCTCAGTTGTCGCATGGTGAGGCGTTGAACAAAATATAAAAAACACCGTTAAAAAATGAAGTTAACGCACTGAGGCAAGCGCACGGATGTCAAACTGCGAAAGCAGACGATGCACGAAACAAGAACCGTCGGAGACGAATGTGCGTCATTTCTGGAGCAGACATTGGTGGTTTTATTTAATCGTATTTGTGGCGTGACACTTTCTGCACAGTGAAACTCAACTGAAAACTCAAAAAACTTTATTTTGGCAAACATCCCACGCAACCGAAAACTCGGATAAAAGCTCGCTTTTTCGTTGATTCAGCCTCCAGTTAGAGTTCCTGTATAGGCTCCCTACGGTAGCCAGAGTTGCGCATCTGTTTTCCACGTGCCGCCGCGCCACTATTCACCGAAATCCGATCACGTGAGGAGCCGGATCACGTGTTAAGCAGGAAAGTAGACGTTCACGCTTCCCGCCGTGCGTACCCCTGCTTTTGACCGCGCCGCGTGCTTCGAACGCGCAGCGCCGCTATTCGCCGAATTCCGTCACGTGAGGAGCAGGATCAACATGCTGTGGAGGAAAGACGGCGCTACGAGGATGAACGCGCAACTCTGGCTCCCGTAGGGAGCCTATTGAGAAACTCTACGTCCAGTTAGAGTTCCTGTATAGGCTCCTTACGGGAGCCAGAGTTGCGCGTTCACGGTGATGAGCCGGATTAAGTGCCGTGCAGGCAAGTAGACGTTGCACGCACCCCGCCGAACGTTCCCCTGCTTTTGAGCGCGCCGCGCGCCCGAACGCGCGGAGCTGCTATTCGTCGAATTCAGTCACTTGAGGAGCAGGATCAAAATGCCATGCGGGAAAGACGGCGCTACGGGGATGAACGCGCAACTCTGGCTCCCGTAGGGAGCCTATACAGGAACTCTACGTCCAGTCAGAGCCGTATATTGGGAGAGTTTGGCCAGTGGGTGTGGCGACGAAGGCGCCGGAGAGGAGAAAAGTAAACGAAAGGGAGGAGAGCGCCGAAGGAGCGAGAGAGAAAGAAGGGAGCAGAGAGGAGACGACCGCCATCTTTTCGCAATGCTGTCGGAGAAGAGCACTGCTGAGGCTACGCGTCGTCTGCTACGGGCCCACTTCTTTTTCGCCTGAATAAAAGTTTGTGGCCACACGTCGTAAAAACTTCATTTATTAGCTTTTTAACCCACCGAGGAATAACAGTATATCATTTTCTTGCCAGAGCTAGCGATATAAAAGGAAATAATCGAGATTTAGATGCCGATCCAATGCATTCTGCCGGGAGAATCAACGGAGATAGCGGCCCTCCCCACTCAGCTGGGAGCAGCCGGGAGTTCACGCGCATGCGCTCATGCCTCTCGCTCTGCGCCGCATGCTGATTGGCTCGCTCTAGGGTGCCTACATGTCTGTCTGTCTCAGGGTGAAGACATCCATTGTTGCACTGAATGTTCAGCGCGTGACGCTCTCGCGCACTCGGTGCGTGACTTGGGCGCTAAAATGGCGTCTCTGCATTAGCCAAAGCTACGCGCTCGAGCTGATTGACACCGGATTGCGCGTACTTCAAAATGCATAAAAAACGATTGGGCGTAAAAATGGCTGAGATGTCACCACTCAAGCAAAAGCGCGCGTGTGTATGAAGGCACTCTAGCTCGCTCGGGAGGCGAGCGTTACGGTGGCGAGATAATAGACCATTTGCTTTATTACCCAAGCATCAAGGAGAATGCAGGGATTGGTGTTCCACGCGCCACACGCGCACGCCTTCCCCGTATAAAAGATTTGAAGTAAATAACCAAAATAAAGCTTTGACGAACGCGCGTGCATGGATACAATTTGTTTTAGGTTTTTGCTTTAGAAAATTTACTACTGCTAAGGCCAGCACGTGCGGCGCGTGGAACACCAATCCCTGCATTCTCCTTAATGCTTGGGTAATATAGCAAAAGGTCTATAGACTCACCAAACTCTCCCCATATACGACCCTGCGTCCTGTTAAAGCCCCTTCATGTTTCAAAAGTAGCGCAAGGTGCGTCGATGCACGAGGCACGTGCAACGTGCAGCCTTTTGGGAAGATCATGGCGGCACAGCGCAGCACTAAGCATCAGATTTCAGACGCCATGAATTTCCCAGAAGAGGCGCGCGGGCACGTGCCTCGAGCATTTTGCACAACAATGGATGGCGTCACTTTTCCCAGGATAGAGGGACTTTACGTCCTGTGAATCATTAGCGCCATCTCTGGATAAGGCAAAGAAACATGGCCGTCGTTCAGAGTGTCTCCCCGACAGCTGCCGCTCCGCCGTTGAAAAAATCAGGTATCATTTTCTTGTTTTCTTTGTACTCGGAGTTCCGACTTGAAATTTTATCACAACAATGTGACCAGTTAAAGTCATTTCGAGGAAAGTTGCTACAAGATCCGTCAAGTTTCTTATTTTGCGAGTGATTTAACCGTGTAACGTGTTTTGTGACACCCTGTATATATACAGGGTGTCACAAAAGAACAATTTACACGGTCTTTTTACCGCAAAAATAAACTAGGCATCGCCGAACGCTCATTCTCCGCCCAAAGGTAGAGCCAGAGGTCAGAACCAGATGCCGAAGTTTCAGCCCGATCCGATAATTTAATCAAAAGTTATAAGTGATTTTCTGAAAATTTCAATGGCAAAATGGAGCCCATTTTTGCCCGATTTCGGTGTCTGGTGCCATAGAGCCCCATGTGTTTGAAAGCTCCGTCGGCCGCCATTTTCCCATTGAAATTTTCAGAAAATCACTTACTAACTTTTGATTGCTATCGGATCGGGCTGAAACTTTGGCATCTGGTTGTGACCTTTAGCTCTACCTTTGGGCGGAGAATGAGCGTTCGGCGATGTCTAGTTCATTTTTGCGGTAAAAAAGACCGTGTAAATTTTCTTTTGTGACACCCTGTATTTAGAGAGGACAGATCTCTGGCCCAAAACGTGGCAATCGTTTGGAAATTTTGGGCCTTGAAAGCCCGAATAAGACAAAGTAGAGCCAAATCTGACCTTCTTTGGCAAGAGTCTGGGTATTTTGGCCCTAATTCTCCAGATAAGTGCCTGAGTAACCCATTACTCCCTGGTAGTTCGGCTGTCATCTGACCTCTTTGGGCCAAAACCGCCAATCGAATGCCAGAGTTAGGCTTCACTTTCTGATCGTTCGGCCGTCATCTGGCAGTTATGAGCCAAAGTCACTAAGCAAGTGCCAGAGTTCGGCTTACTGCATGGGAGTTCGGCTGCTATCTGTCATTTTCGCCAGATGCCTAGCGACAAAAAAGCAGAAGCAGCCGTAGCTCCGTAGTATCGCGCCCGCTTCACACTCAAGGGAACGTTTTAGCATTTTTTTAAATGAAATCTCGGCGGCGACGATTTTCTTAACGTTAACCACCGTGCTCTCAAATATATCCGCCCCCCCCCCCAAACCGCCAACAAAAGGTGGTATTCAAAGCCTCCAGTATGGCACCTTCTTTGGCGCTTCTGCAGCAGACCAGAGGAAAAACAAACTTTGGCACGTTCGGAATCCCCAAATCAGGTTTTACTTTAGCAGTTATGGCTCAAGTACGCCACTTTATTTGGCACTCCTGAGGTGGGCCTGAGGTGGACCTTACAATATATATATATATATATATATATATATATATATATATATATATATATATTGTAATGAAAGGAAGTTACAAACTGATGGGGGCTTCTTAATTACATTGAGGTGGTCAGGTTGAGAGAAAGGCCGTTGGGAATCCGGCTAGTCGCGCTCTGCCCGAACGAGCCGCTTCCTTTTCGTCTTCTCCCAGCCTCGGTGTTTTTCCCAAACGCATCGTGGATCTTCTCTTCGTCATAATGCCACATTCGTAGAGACAGCCATCTTGGATGCGGCGCCGCAGGCTTCAAGGTATGGGCCGCTTGCCTTTCTGCGGCGCCGTGGTTCTCCCGAAACAAAATAAATATTATTATTTTTATTATTATTATTATTAATGGCGAAGTTGGTGTTAAGGGTGGTCAATATGGGACGCAGTAGAGTTTAAGACGGTTGACATGGGCCCTTTCACGAGAACGTCAGCAGGTGTCGAGAGCGGCTCGATTTCGTAGTTTACTGATCATAATGTAAAAACAGCGCAAACAAACACAGACGAAGGAGAAGAAACACGCAGACGGGGCAAGCGCTGACTCGCAACTGAATCGCAACTGAAACTTTATTACTTGAAAAAGGAAAAAAAGAAATAAGATAAAAACACATACACCAGGAAACCCCCAAATCAGCACTCTCACTCAGACAAGTACGTGCGAGCCCCTTCCCCTGTCAGCACCATCAGATCACCGCGTGGCCAACTTTCACCCCATCGCGCATAAATTCAAATTATTTTTGTGAAAGCGTTATTGAGGCCTCTCTTAAACAGGTCTGCTCTAGGATTGAAGCAAGAGCGGAAGGGCACCCAAAACGAGAGTGCAGAAAGAAACATGCGAAACAGTTCGTGAGATGCTGTGAGGGGGTTGTTTATAAGATCCCCCTCTCGTGTAATAAGTGTTACGTCGGGCAGACAGGACGATGTTTAACCGATCGGCTTAGAGAGCATAACTACTCCTTTAGTGCCACGGTTGGAGGGCACCTCTCGTTGCACTGCAACGTATGCAAGTGTAAACCGTCCTTCCCTGACACTGCAGTATATTAGGACGAAACAAAGATAGATTGGCGAGAGAAGTGCTCGAGGCTTTTCACATTGTCACTCTGGGGGATCGGTGTGTAGTGAGGCCTCAATAACGCTTTCACAAAAAGAATTTGAATTTATGCGCGATAGGGTGAAAGTTGGCCACGCGGTGATGTGATGGTGCTGATAGGGGAAGGGGCTGACACGTACATGTCTGAGTGAGAGCGCTAATTCGGGGGTCTTCCTGGTGTATGTTGTTTTTATCTTATTTTCTTTTTCCTTTTTCAAGTAATAAAGTTTCAGTTGCGAGTCAGCGCTTGTCCCGTCTGCGTGTTTCTTCTCCTTCGTCCGTGTTTGTTTGCGCTGTTTTTACATTATGATCAAAGAATACCAACTAGCCCAACTCTCAACATTAATTCGTAGTTTACTGCTGAGGTTTGACGAAGCACGCGATATGGGCCTGTGTAGATTGAGAACAGTTTCCCGGAGAGACCGGTTCTGCGTTGTGGAATACACGAAAGGACGGTATCGCAGGGTGTGAAAGAAGTGGGATGAGATGTATCATCGTGGCCGCGTTTTGGTTGTCCTTGAAATTGCGTCGTGCGTGCTCAGTGCCTGCTGGCGGCATTGTTCAGCATGATCTCTGATTTTAGTGAGTGGAACGCATTCAGAATGATCGGGTGAATAGGGCAACAAGCGATCCAATGTTAAACAGACTTGCCTCCAGTAAAGAAGGACAAATGGTGGAAATTGAGTAGTGCTTTCAATGGCGGTATTGTAGGCGAATGTTACGAATGGAAGAGCCTTGTCCCAATTACGATGATCGGGGGAAATGTACATGTCGAGCACATCGGTGAGTGTGCGGTCGAAGCGTTGGGTCGTGCCGTTGGTCTGCGCAAGGCATGGTGATGTTGTTCGATGAATAACACTGCAAGCTCACAAAACCTAGCTCTTGGATGATTTTAGAAAGAAACACAGTTCCGCGGTCGCTGAGGAGTTCTTTCGGGGCACCATGACGCAGAACAACATGGCTCAAGAAAGAGTTAGCCACAATTTCGGCTGTGGCGGTAGGCAAAGCAGCGGTTTCAACATAACGTTTGAGGTGATCAGTGGCGACGATTATCCAGCGATTTTCAGAGGAGTGAGGAAGGTGGCCAAAAATATACTTTCCGACACGCTCGAATGGTCGTTCTGGGCACGGAATGTGTTGAACGAGCCATTGAGATCAATGTAAAGGTCGCTTGCGGCGTTGGCATAGGACGCATGATTTCAAAACGTTTTAGACGCTTCCATAAAGTCCTGGCCAGTAGTACCGTGAGCTAAGCCTTGAGTAGTCCTCCGGGACCACATGTTGGGTTTTTGTGAAGGAATTTTAAAATCTCACGTCGGTATTGATGGGGAATGGTAAGAAGCCAATGGCAGCCTTCGGGCGAATAGTTGAACCGCTAGAGAAGGCGATTGCAAATGCGAAAATATTTTAACTGTATTCGTAGTGAGCAATTTGCGGAACATGCAGGGTCTCTGACAACAGCCGCAATTTTAGATATCCAAGGATATCTTGCTTGTTTTTGTTCCATGTCGACAATGTTTAACGCCGATGAGGTGATAGGTTCTTCATCAGTATAAGATAGGTCTGGTGCTTCAGAGTGCCGGAGGCATCTACAGAGACAATTGGCGTTGGCATGTTTGTTGCGAGATTTGTACAGAACATCGAAGTCGTACTTTTGCAGCCGCAGCATCCATCGACGAAGGTGTCCCTTGTGATCTGTCAGAGATGAGAGCCAGAAAAGCGCGTAATGGTCGGTCAAAACGTTGAAATTTCGACCATAAAGATATGGGCGGAACTTGGTAGCTGCCCAAACGATTGCCAAGCATTCATTTTTAGTTACGGTGGAATTGATTTCTGGTTTTGTGAAAGCCCTGCTTGCATACGCGACAACGTAGTCGCCAAATCCTGTCTTGGTTTGTGCAAGAAGAGCCCCAACTCCAAAGTATCAGTACGAAGTTTTGTCGGGGCAGTAGGATCGAAATGCCGAAGTATTTGGGCAGATGTTAAATTCTTTTTTAGCTGGTTGAAAGTAGGCTCGCACCACGATATCCAAAGAAAATGGGTGTGAGGATTTCTTTAGAAGATCATGCAGGGGTGCCGCTTTGGATGCGAATCCGCGTACAAAACGCCGAAAATACGAACAAAGTCAAAGAAAACTTCGAATTTCTTTCTGAGTGGTTGTCTTGGGCATGTCAGAAACGGCCTGAATTTTGCTTGGGTCGGGTTGAACGCCGTCTTTTCACACGAGATGACCATGCGCTTTAATTTGCCGTGCTGAAAGTTGATGTTTTTTTTTGGCGTTGAGCTGAAGGTTGGCGTCGCTGAAACGTAACAATATGGCGATTAATCGACGCAGGTTCTGCTCAAATTTGTTTGAAAATATTACTACGTCGTCTAAATAGCATAGGGATATTTTCCACTTGATGCCGCGCAACACTGCATCCATCGTGCGTTCGAATGTTGCCGGCGCGTTGCATTAGCCGAAGGGCATGACGGTGAACTGGTACTGGCCATCGGGAGTGACGAAAGCTGTTTGTTTTCGGTCGTTGGAGGACATAGGAATTCGCCAATAGCCTGCACGGAGGTCTAGGAAAGAAATGGACTCAGCTTCTTGTAAGCAGTCGAGGGCATCGTCGATTATTGATATAGGGTATACGTCTATTCGGGTAATCTTGTTTAATCTCCGGTAGTCAACACAACATCTTATAGTGCCATTCTTTTTCTTGACAAAGAGGACTGGTGACCCGCATGGACTGGTAGATGGTGTGACGACACCTTTGTCAAGCATGCCAGTGACTTGGACATCGATGACACTTCGTTCGGGCGCTGAAACTCGGTATGGGCGTTGACGTATGGGTTTCTCGTTGCCTGTATCGATGTGGTGAACTACCGACGTGGAACGTCCCAAGGTGGATTGCGGGTGATTAAACATGGAGATGAACTTGCGCACAACGGCAAGAATTGAGTTCTTTTGGTAGAATCAAGGTGGGCATTTCTGACGTTCGAGCAAAACGATATGTGCGAAGGTTTCTAAAAAAGAGAGTCTCGCAAAAAACGCAGCCCGCCCCCAACCCCTAAAGTTCCTCGATACTCTTTTATTACAAGTAGCGACAACCAATACAAATGACAAAGCACATTCCGCTGAAATAAAATGGCGGAATTCAGTTCAAGCCTCTGCTGTGCGCCGCCATTAACTTCCTAAAACCTGCACCGTCACCCAGTCGGCGCTTCAAAGAATGCCGCCACTTGTAGGAAGCTGTTATCTAGGGACTTTAGCCCCCCCCCCCTTCCACACACACACTTTACTGTATCATGGCGTCAGCATAAACATACACGGCGGCGCCCATAGAACAGGGCGGACACAATTTATATATTCGCGAATATTCTACTGGTACCATAAAACCATGATGATAACTATTTTAGCAGAGATCCGGAAGGTGCAGAAACTTCACAAAAGTATAAATAATGCTCCCACAGAGATGTCGCGAAACCTGTGCCCTCTCGGAAATTGGTGCTCACCTCAAAACTATTCACCGAAAGGGCGCCAGTGGTGTACCATCTCAGGTGGATGCATCGGTTATTCTTATATTAGTTCGTCATTAAAAACCTGGATTATTTAGCTTGTATCTCTTCCTAATGATTACAGGACATAATACTGGTATAATATTCCAGTTCACGTCGTAACAGGAACTTTCAAAATGTTTTATTCAGACTGAGTATATTTTCACATGGCTACTGGGCTTCTGTAACCAATTTTAGTGCTATAATAGTTTCCTAAAAAGGCTGACGACTGTTCTAAATTTTAAGAAGACCGTTCACAGGAGAGCAGCACTAAAGGCAGAGGCCCTGGGAATAAGCTGCCGTAAATTCGTGATTTTTTTGAGAACACAGAAAAAGAACGTGGCGGGTATATGGATAATGTTACAATTTCACAATGCGGCTAGAGTGCGCACAGTATTCGATTTGGGGACCAAACAATGCCACCATTGCGCTGCGTAGTTTGATCTTGATTATGTTTGGATGGCTCGAGTTTACAACCTATAGGAACTCTAAGAAGACGCGTCTCTCTTTCATCCTTGGAACATTGTGCCGGCAAGCCGGTGGCGTGATCTCAGAGGTTATTGGAAAGCCTGGTGTATTTTGCATTTCTATTTCGTATTCAAAATAATAGATTTTGTCATAATGGACATCGAAAAACCCAAGCAATATCGTACGTAATGCTTCTGAATAGATTTGAGATGTATCGAGGCCACAGAGGACATTTACCAACTAGAATATTGTGTGTTCCAAAGCCACACCCAGGCTTGCTTTGCTGTTCATGATGGTGTCATCTATACTCGCTGCGTAATTCACAAGTTACGTGCTTTTATTAACTATTTTATTTAACTTATTAAAAAAAAACTAACGACGTGGAGCCCAAGTTTCGCACACTTGTGGAATGGACCACTTTTAAAAGTGCGCTCCATTTAATAGCTGCTTTGCCTATTATCCGAATCCGCCTTTGTTTGTGCTCGTATTCGCGGAGCATGTATTGGACACGATAACGACGTCAGCGTTCGGTTGGAGCTCGGCTCGGCTCGGCGCGTGTTGAAAACGAGTGTTGCGTTAGCATTCGGTGAGGACTTGAATCCAATCACAGACTTCGTGTCCTAGAAATGGCGACCACCAATGTTGCTTGCTGTGGTTTTGAAAAGGGTCAATCGGGGAAACAATTCTTGGAAAGAATAAAAAGCCTTCAAGCAGTCGCACTCTCATTAAACGATTATACCTGTTAGAGAAAGAGCTAAAGTTACGTACTAATTATAGCTTATATACACATAAAGCCTCTTATTATCCGTGCGAATATAAAGTTAATATGATTTCT
The DNA here is from genome assembly GCA_037355805.1 of Ixodes ricinus. NCBI lineage: Eukaryota > Metazoa > Arthropoda > Arachnida > Ixodida > Ixodidae > Ixodes > Ixodes ricinus. Next base: position 8,862 of record JAZHYW010067557.1, on the reverse strand, counting down.
TTTTCTTTTACTTGAAAAGCAATTTGTAGCAACATAAGAAAAAAGTATTGTCGGTACGTCCGTATTAGATGGACGTGTATACTATACTTTTTCCGATCTTGCTACAGAGTCTCATATTTATCTACCCGTTCCGATTAAGTATGTTTATCATAGCTGTCGATTTTCTTTTTTTTATAAGAAAGAGTCGGTAAAAAGTAAAAAAAAAGGCGATGTTGCGGTTAGTGCTTTTTTTCACCTGCAGTGCTCAATGAGGTTTGGGCATAAAACAAAAAAATGAAAATGCATATTTCCCGCACATCTTAGTTAAGAAAATAATAGCTATGATCCGCTTATTTGGCTTCTTGTAGATACTTTGTAGGAAAGATGTTTAGTATTTCGTACTATTTTTTTAGTATACCAATTTATTGCGTTTTCTTTTCTTGCGGTTCACCACAAACCTTTCTGTGAGATTCGTCCCACCTTGGCATATGGAAGGCCCCAAGCTTGACATTATTTGTTCTTTCTGCAAGGCATTTTTATAACGTTTGTTTGTTTTAAATCAAAAGTTTAGGGTGTAACAGCATACCCACGAAAACAATACAACAAATATAAAAACAAAACCAAGAGTAACTAAAACGCTTCCTGTGAAAATATGACTAAGAAAGAGATATATGAGTCACTTCAATACATTAAGACACCGTAGAAAGTCATTAAAAAGAAGGGAGAACTAGACACGTTTGTAATTTGAATTTTCAATATTTTAGAACCATCGTTTCAGTAGCGCAATGTCTGTACTGTTAATTTGAATGGCCGGATGCACAAGAGCAGCCCGGAAGAAAACTAAATACCTTTAAACAAATTCGAAAACTTTTGAGTTATGTAAGGTGCCGAAATGCACGTCCTTCTGTACGCTGTAAATAAATAATAAAAATCTCAATTCCCAAAAGCCATCAATTTTAAATGTCGATAAGAGATTGTTCTCCAATTTAATTTAAGAGCATTTGATAGTGAAGAAGGTGCGGTCTGGATTGTTTACTTGGCATAATTATACTCAAAAGGGTCTGCTATAAACGTATCATAAACCTGTGGAGGTTAAAAAATAAAGTATTTTCGAAGAAGAAAAAAGCATTAAACGAATGGGATGTCCTGCTACACTTAGAAACCTAGACTTGACTTTAGCAACCATTAAAAGTCCGTAATGGTTGTGTGTTCCTGCCTATAAGACCGGACTCGTCAATGCGTTATATATTGCCGTTATTTGAAGTGGCCCGAAAAATAAAGTTAGTTCACAAGCCTGCAATGAAGGCAGAAGTTACTTAGACGTGGCACATACAAATTGAGACAAATACCCGTGTCAGACGGGCTAGTTTAGTGCACTTCAATCAAGTGCACTTCAAACCGTTGAAACAAACCCCAAGTGTCTTGGTGCTACACGGGAAAACTTAGAGTCACTCCAAAATGATGACAATGACGATGGGTAAAGTAATTGGCACGCAAAATATTAAAGTGCATACGCATATTTTCATAAATAACTTCGTCGTCTTAATAAAAACACGTTACTACACATCGTTAGCTAAGTCACGAGCTTTAATCCTAACTATAAATCCAATTTCATGACTATGATCAGCCATTACAAGCCAAGCAAATCCAATATCTAGACATCAATTCCATTCGTAACAACGAAGGAAAAAAATTGGGGTTGTCTATGTTTATACATTCTTGAACTTGGTCTGCCTCAACGGACGACGAGTCTCCCAGCTGAAGATGAGAAATTTAGCCAGTGCAGTATAGTCGCTAGCCTGGAGTTTTTAACGTGTACCACGCAGTAGTGATACACGACCGCACGCCGGTACGATGCTCATCCAAATAAAAACGGGCAGGGGTGGGGTAGTGCCACTAGATAAGCTACGCTTCAGAGTAACGACACTTGTCCATATTGTGGCTTAGAATCATGGTTGTCAGTTATCTGAAGCTTTATCTGAAATCACAGGAAACACATTTCCGCCCTCCACAATTGTGTAAACAGTTCCCGACAGAGCAAAGCAATATTACATGAGCTTCCTAACACCGATTCTAATGCCGAGGAAGTCGCACTTTTGAATCATGACGATCGGCAGTTGCGTCTGCTCTGCACAAGCATCAAAATGGCGGCGCCCACTACAGTGTCGCGGACCAGAGTGCCGATACTTTAAGCGCAGCTCATTTAGTGGCTCTAGGGTGGGGATTGAACCCAGGATCCTGGGTTCTGCAGCTCGAGCTTTTTCTCCACGTGCTCCGAGCTGGTGTGCGCGAGCCCACTCGGCCGCCGATCCTCTAGTTATCTTAGGTGGCGTTTTTAGTAACTTTTGAATTGAACGTACATCTAATTATAACAGCAGCTTCGCAGACATCTGCTAAAGATGACAAGAAATATTAAGCGCTTTGTATTTCGCTAAATATTAGGCGCTTTGACTGCCGAATATGCAAAAAAAGTCGCGTTACAAAATACAATGCCATTATCTATCTTCTAAAGTGCTTGGGTTACTCAAGGACCCTAAACAGGTCCTTACACAAGCTGTTAATAAATTCTAAAAGTCGGACTTCTCAAGCTAGAGATTTTTTTGCCAGGGACAGATATGACTTAAGGGGCCAATGTACTTCAGTGCAATTTTGGAGCAGATAATATTTTCTTTAAGGTGGAGAAGATGCAATTTAACGTTTTTACTGCGAACAGTCGGATACTAAAATGCAGTTTTGAGGACCGTATGAGCATATGCGTGTAGACGACTATTTCCAGAGTTATTGCCACGAAGAAATGTACAAAAACATTTCCTTTACTTTAACGTCCCCCGCAAGTATATAATCTCGGGAATGCAAGTGTTTTTATAGAGTCATTTTTAAGTGACTGTTTCATAATTTCGGAGGGCAATTTACCATAAGCGTAAATAAATTTATGCAAAGATTCGAGCTCGCAGTGCGCCTGATGCATGTCCTGCAGTAAAAAAAAAAAAAGAATAATCTACCTAATCAAATTTTAAAGCATACGCCTATGAAAGGGGTCTACATCTTCTTCCGGTTTTTAAATTATTAGCACACTGCTCTGAGGAATAAAAACACAAATTAAGTAATTAGATATATGTATTGCCAACAAGAACTGTTGGCGGCGTTTTGCCCATCTTGTTTTCAACAGAGCTGGATGTTTACCAAAAACAACATCCTGTGAGTTTTCGTAATCTACTTCGACCGAGCGCGAAGCACAAATTAGAGACCAGCGCTGCGTCATAGTTCATCTTGGACTCGTGCTCAGTTGGTACTTCATTGATTGAACACGAACCCCACACAAATGCTGACGAAGCGTTCGGCTAAGACAACAGAGGCGCTGTCAGAAGTACAAACAAATATTTGATGTTGTTGTCACCATGGGTGTAGTTGTCAAGATAGTCCCTAGGAGCGCGAACCCGTCGAAGTTGTGCGGTTTTTCAGAAAGCCGTAAAATGCTGCACGTGCCTTCTATCCCTCTGCAATTTGTTGATTTAGTTTTTTTCGATGATGGGCAGCAAGTTTCTAATTGAAACCCAGCCCTTAACACAATATTAAAAAATTAATTACGCAAAAATAATTAACAGTCTAATTATCCCGGACTTCAATATTGTTTTTGTAAAAAGGCCCCTGGCAAGAGCAAAACGACACAAGCCTTTTTTCGTTGCGCCGCGCATGTTTCGCTATATCGAATTTGTCCACTTTTCGGGAACTACACTGTACATATATATATATATATATATATATATATATATATATAGAGAGAGAGAGAGAGAGAGAGAGAGAGAAGAAACTGTAAGGCGAAGTTTGAGTAGCTTTCCCATGTAATTACAGGCAGGGCAGTAATTTTCATCTATAGATATTTTGGAGCCATGTTTGCACCCCTATACGGACAAAGTAAAAACTATCAATTTAGGTCCAGCTGTAAACCGGGGTTTTCGACTCTGCATTCAGGATGAAGCCAGGTCAGATGATGAGCCACCAGGGAAAGTTCTGCAAAGTGTTTGCAAAGTCTCTTCACAGCATCTGTTTTTCCAACGAACGACCGAGAAATAACGCTCCTTGCCATTCTTTGCCTCAGTAACCGGAATGTAGAACTGGAGTTGTGGCTTTGGCCTACATATTTTGGTAGCCTTTAATTCGTCCTTCATTTTCTCCAGACCTTTGCTGAAACAATTTGCGAATTGCCACTCTTCTATTTATGTAGAAGTGCTCATTTTCTTATGTATCCAGTGTAAAGTATTACTACATTTATCTTGTTTTCTTTTCTCGCAAGCGTCATTAGCTTCGAGTCTATACGCTAGTGTTATAGAGAGCCAACCTAAAATCGAGCTTAGAAATTTGCTTTTTTTTAACATATAAATATGCCATACATCTATGCTCGCATATTACTTATGTTTTGCTTTAAATTACTTTCGCTATACCATAATGCGTGCTTCTGATAGCTGTGAGTTGGATCTCTTCTCCCCAATACGTATCCATAGTTCACTAGAAGGTAACAAATGTACAAACAAAGGTAATAAATTATTAAAGATACAAAAAAAATTTAAAAGAAGCTCCATGTTTATTTTACTGGTGTGGATGGTTGAGCGTGTTCGTGTCTAAATTACGCTACCGAAAGAGGGACATGGTAAACAAACAGACGACGTGTTTCTCGTTGGTTATCGCAATGTACTTTTAAAGATTGTTGTGAGTATGGAGTTTATTCAGGGAAGAGCGAAAGTTTCGAGAGCAAGCTACATTTTCGTAACTCGGTAAACGGGCACCAAATCCTCAGAGCGGGGAGACGGAGAAGGAGGAAGGGGTGAAGAACTCTCTCAGAAAAGAACATCTTCAGAAATGCTGTCTTTTTTTTAATTGTATTTTGTCACTTGGAAACTAATTTCGACATCGAAACTGATTTTCGCAATTCTTCGATTAAGAAGGATTAAAGTAGCATTGTCTTTTCTTTAAACTACGCTCTTTCGTGGAACTAAAAAAAAAAAAAAAAAGCGGTGCCCGGCATTGCGATTTTTCGCAAACTTCTAGCTGGAGTGTAGACAGCGTCAACACAGATATTTATCGAATCACCGAGGTTCTCAAAAATTGTGGTGCAACTGCCAACACAAGTAGAGAAAACGTTCTTTTCGAAAGTGTTCAAGGTCTATTCGTAATTGTGTGTGTTTCTCTCCAATGATATGCTGAATTCTGCTAACCTGAACTCATTTAGCAACTCGTTCATTCAATTATTTCTTTTAAAAATTGATAAAAACTTGTTTAAAAGTGTTTCTCATGAAGTGCTGGTCGATTCCACTCATGTGTTTAGACAGGGGAAACAAACTCTGCAACAGTAACAGTGACGAGCCTTGAATAGTGCGAGTCAGACGCTGCACTGTCTAAAAAAGGGCACATGGCCCTAACAGGCGCTTTTGAAAGCTCGACCCTCACTCATATTTTCAATTCATGCAGCCACTGACTCATTTTCATTCTCATGTGAAAAATTAAATTCGCTTCAGAAGCAAAAACAAATTACTATACTTCGTTTCAGCTTCCGTCCGAGCGCAGCCGAAGCTACGTGTGGCCGGAGCCAATCACACGCCGTCAATAGGTCACGCGATCTCGCCTGCACTTTTGTATCACTCCGCTGCGCCGCTGGTCGTCCGCGCCGCCCGCGCTCGCCGAGTATTTCGTCTGCTACGGGTGTATCAACGGTATCGTCTGCTACAGGTTTAAAAAGCGCCCTTTCACAATCTGGAATTTAGTCACGGGGGATGTCAGTACGTAGGCTGGCCGCTGGCGTGTGTCCTAGCTTTCCACCTGTTCGGCATTTCGGCATAGTTTCGAGATGTAAGTACACATTGCAAGGTGCCCGATGACCCGGCCTTGACGTTTGCTTGTATTGTCTGGATATATACCAGGGCTCGAGGCGCAGTCCTTTCCACCAGCTTCTCGGCGTTCAATGTTATCGGCAGGTAAAGGGGTGCCCTGATTTCGCCGCGTATCAGTGAATTGTAGTGGCCCGGACGCTTTTCTTGTTTACGACGCATTCGCGGTACAACGCGGCCGGAGTCTCCTGCCGAATTTGATAGTAGACATTCATTACGACCTCTCGCGCCTGACGCCCAAAGGTGCCTTTGAGAAAGGACGTTTTGAAGCGACTCGGTGAAGAAAGCAGAGAAAGCACATGATTCGGCCATTGCGGGAACGAAATCACACAGAAAAACCGAGCGCTGCACCCGTGTTGCCAGCGGATTTACGCGTTTTCACCAAACCACATGCATTTACATATATTAATAAAAACATAAACTTCAAATATTTCATTCCTTTAGTTGCAAATCATTCTTAGCAGTACACATCTGGAATGTTGTGCAATGTTTACGCACGAAACAGTTATTTAAGACGAATTACTTTTGAGGACTACTTTGTGGTGCGTAGGAATGCTCTTCTCGAAGTTGCGAACCGTCCCGCAGCCTTTGGCTGCGCTCGGACGGAAGCTGGAACGAAGTATAGAACATTTCTTAACTAACTTTGACTATGTGTTCGCGTTTTCGGTAAATACCGATGAAGCCTGAAAATTTGATCAAAGTTTCATCATAGTAGGCGAAAACCAATGTACCCCGAATGGGACCTGTCCTGGAATTAAAGAGATCCTATATCTTACGAGAACAATCTTTTTATGTACAAATTTAGTTTGGTGTTGAACCGTAACGGAGTCCACAATAAACTTTCAGCAAGGCTGTTTCTTGGCAAAACCAATTACTTACGGTGTTCCCCAAGGTAGTATATTAGGTCCGCTCCTATTCAACATATATGTGAATGATATAGTTAACATAAATAAAGAAGCAAAACTTGTTATGTCTGCCGACGACACAAGTTTATTTTTTTCTGCCGACGAGCCAGACTTACTTACCAGTCTTGCATATAAAACATTATCAAAATTAAATTCATGGGCAAATGAAAGCTCGCTGAAAATTAACACAAGCAAAACGAAAGCCGTTATATTTCATCCAAAAAAAATCTTCTACAATACTAGCCTTATCTTAAATGTGTCACCTATTGACATTGTGTGTTCTTTTAAAACACTCGGCGTTATTTTTTTCTGAAAACATGTTGTGGGACTGCCACGTAAATCACGTTATCAATAAGTTTTCTTGCCATCGTCGGGTTGGTTAATCGTAAACGCTCCGTCTTGCCAATTTCTGTACGACTACTTATATACAAATCCCTTTTCTACTCATACTTAAGTTATTGTCACCTTGTATGGGGCACGACCACGTCAACAAATTTAAGTAAGATAGTTTTATTTCAAAAAAGAATAATCAGAATTACATGTAACGCTCCGTATGACTCTCATACTGCCAGCCTGTTTACGCGCTTTGCAATTATTACTGCATATATTAAATAAACGCAGGTTGAGCGTTAGCTTTAAAAACGAAGGAAGAAGGAATTCTCGCTTTCTAGCTGAACTTTCAGCACTGACCAAAAATATTCAGGCGTATCCCACTCGTCACACTGAGTATTGGAAGATGATCCCTCAGACAACAAATTATGGTAAACAAATTCTCAAACACTCCCTACCGTATTTACTCAACAGCCTCACAAGTAATGATTTAGACCTTAGCTATATAAATGTGAAATTTGTACTGTCCATGCTAAAAATGTAATCATAAATGACTGTCGATCCACTGTATTTCATTCTTTATTTCCCTTCCCTGTTTTATAACTTATTTGTTGTTCTTGCTGCCGTCTGTTTTGCCACTGTAGGGGCCGGAGACCCGTAAAGCTGTTCCTTTGCAGGTTTTTTCACCGACCTACCCCTCATCATTGTTGAGAAATAAAAACTATTATTGTTATTACTATTACGTTCTTTGGAACCACATGAATTATCTCCTTTTCTTTGCTTATCGGTACTGGAACATTTCAGAAGTGTTCGGGTCAAACGCACCTTCTTCGAAGATTAAGGAAATCCATAGCCCTGCCTGGGTTTCAAAGCAGGGGTCTCCAAACCCGGCTTGCGGGCCAGATACGGCCCGCGGAGACCTTCCCACCGGCCCGTGGCTGGCCGCGGTCCTTGCAGTGATGCCCGGCCCGCAGCCCGTTCTCCCAGCCCTTAACAGCTCTTATTTTTGTGCCGGTAGCAGCTACCAGCACAAAAACGAGAGCTGTAAAGGGCTGGGGGCGGACAGGTTGGAGGTCGGGTTTCGGCAGCAAGATGATGTTGTTTTAATGAGACAGGATTTGATGGTAGCGTTCAATGGTAAGTCCCATTCTGTCTCCGCCGCGCCTGTCCGCGTGTTCCCCTTATATAGCCGCGGTGACGTGACAATATTGCGTCACCGGCGGGATCCTGGTGGGATTGGTGGTGGCTGTTGGCTTCGATGAAGGTGAGGTCCAACAGCCACTCTCATTTGCCCGGAGGTTTATGTCGCCTCAGCAGCAGCTTCTCTTGATGTTAGAGGAAGACGAAGACCCATTGACGTTGGTTACTTCGGCGAATGTTCAAAATCCTTGGTTCCGGGTCGTCCAGAGCTTCTCTGTCGAGGGATGGTGTTGCGGAACGTCCCTGTAAGTGTGCAGTACTTGGAGCACGGCCTTGCCGGGGTAAGGAACGTAACAGAGCGTGCAAAGAGACGGCGCTGCGACGCTCACCAAAGGATTCGTATCTACTCTGAGTTTTTTTATCCCTCTGATAGTTTTGTGTTGCATTAATTGCAGATTGTCATTACCGGCACCTACATTCTTAGTCCCCTGTTTTATGTCTTGGTAAATATATGTTAAATTATTTTGCGTTTTTGTTTGGGGGGGGGAGATTGGTTTTGCGTATTACTATAATCATTCCTACCATATTCATGAGTCTTCTGCTAGTCGTAAATATGCCAACGTTCC
>JAZHYW010067556.1:0-10368 GCA_037355805.1 Ixodes ricinus | reverse complement strand
CATTGCTCGTGTTCCGAGACTGATAACAAACAAAAACGAAGGACGTCGCAGCGGGTCAACTAGTTTTTTTCTCCTGTCTCGGCGCTTTGTCATTAAAATATGTTCAATCATCACTCACCTAGTCTGAGCTTTAACTTTCTGTTCATTGAAACAATATTCTGTGGTTATCTGTGCCGTTTTAAAAAATTCTGATCACAATTTCAGTAGCATGTCAGCCTGCGTCTAGAAAACTACCCATTCACACAAAAAAAGAAAACTACCGTCAAGCCGCAAGATATATTCTTCTTCGTGAGGTCTCGGCAATGTTTACGTAGATATACATTGCAATTCAGTGATCAGCCCATATCAGAGACTCATTCAGCTTGCATCTTCCATTTAGTTAGCTAGTTTGTTTACCTAGCAGCGGAGAATGTAGCAGGCTAAATTATTAGATTTCCAGCCTTTTCGAAGGCACTTCCACTTCAACGACTCTTCTAGTCTTCAATGCTCTGTCGTCTCATCTACGCTGCCCTACTCACCTGGTTATACTGCGGCGCGGCTTATATTGGTCGGTGAACGTGCATGGCACCAGCTGAACACGGCACGAGCTCCACCAGTTCAGACCACACGGATCGGCGTCGCTCATCTAGGTCAAGCTCAGAGGCGGGCAGGGTATCAGCTCAACATCGGCCAGTTATCTGCCTGGCGAGTGTACATTGACGGTAGTTTATCGATTTTAATGCGAAAGCATTAACTGTTCCATGAGTGAGCTGGATGTCATCGCGTGAAAATGGCTTGGTTTCCGCGATGCGATATTTATCTGCTCGAGGTTACAGCCGCTGCGCCATGGTCTGCGTGTGTTGCAGCAGTGCAGCAGACGAAAGGAGCGACGAGCGGCTTCGCATCATTGCTAAGAAATGTTTGTGTTCCCATATTTTCTGCGTTGCCATGTTGCATGTCGGTTCGTCTTCGTTGACAGCGAAGACGCCCTCTGTGTCATCGCGAGGCGATTGCCGGAAGAGAGTACGTGAAATTTTTACGAAAGCGCGGCGTCGCGCAGGAGTGCGGTTTAACTGCCGAGTGTTCGCCGGAAACTCGCGGCGCGTTCTGCGTTTCAAGGTCACAGCGGTTCTGGGGGCCTTCGCGCGTTTGGATACTGATCAGCAATCGATGTCATTAATTCAAAAGTCTCTGAGCGTGTCTTTAGATCATATATATATATATTGTTATTATTGTTACATATTAATACATATGAAGTATATATATAGATAAGGGGATCGTTCCGGGTGAGTTGCCATCGTTGGATTCGTGCGTTCATGGGAGCACCCACGCACGGATTACACGAGCACAACAGTTAACCGCTGTGGAGCAAGGAGCGAACAGCGCACCAAAACAGTCACCAACTGCCTTGAGGCGCGCTGTTCCTTCTGCATATCATGAGCAACCAACTCACCCGAACATATGCGTTAGCAAGGAGGGCTCGAAGGCAAAGAGAAAGACGGCGAGAATGAAGAGCGCGGCCCATAGGTCTGTGCAGTCTGCTGATAATTCAGGGTTCAGCGAGCCGCGCCAGTCGTCAAGCGCTAAATTGGCAGGTTGCTAACGGTTGTTATCGACAGCGGTAATGGGTATCTGTACTTAACGACGTGGCTGGTGTATTCTCCAGTCAGCTTCGACGCTGGATTGCTGTTTCGGGATCGAGTGCCGCGTTTGCAATAAGGTCGTCAGAGTAGAAGACGCTGATCCAGAGGTACATTACAGCTCACGTACATTGCACTGCAAACATTGATCATGAAGGCAGAGAGACCACGGCATTGGTGCGCCGCGAACGTTTGAATATCGCCGCGAGAAGGGCGAAAGCTTGACGAGTTGCGCCTGCAGCACTCTGCTGCAAAATTTCACGTGTTCTTCAACGGCAGGCACGTTCACACAGACCTTGTACATGTCTGCGAATGACGACGAACGAGGAAAACGCATCTTAGCTACGCCGTCGCCAATTGCAACGCTAGCAAACGAAAACAAAAATGGCATAAGATGCCAAATTGGTGGCTGCACTCGCGTAAGGGATGCAGATCCAGCATCATGGTATATCCGCAGCCGTTCATGCTGTCTTTTTTACTTTTTCTCTAACGTTGAAATTCAGAATACTTATCATTTACAAGATGTTCTCCATGCCATCCGGCCCAAGCAGGAATGAATGAGGTCTCCTCACATATCTGTTCCGGTTGTTTGCCCTACCTCATATCATTGCGCGGAACAGGGAATGTCCACACCCAAAAAGGTTCCAGAAACGCTTCTTCCATCATTATCGGTTCAGTCCGCAACGTCTTCAGTTTCGCGCAGACGTCTAGGTAATGGCGTTGTTCTGTCTGCAACCTGGACGGCATTGTCAACGACGCAAAATACTGATGTTGGAACACGCTGTACTTGGCTTGTTGAAAAGCATTTCAAGGAGTTCGTCAACGTGGTGTCCGGTTTGTATAGACGCTTTGTTGTCTTACCGAGGATGCGAAGCTGCTGAAACGGGACGTTTGATTTCACGTGTCTATTGGGAGAAGGATGTAGTATTCTAGCAAGAATTCGTTCTACAGTAGAAAGAACGGAATGAGGGAACAAACCTAGGCCGGCGTATTGCTTCGCCGTAAAGCGTCTATATTTCGTTTCAGCTTGTTCAGATAGATGCTACAGCATGAGCGTGTGGCCTGGAACAGTGTCTGCACGAGTGCGTGCTTGGCAGGGGACGCTGGAGTCTGCGCCGCTGCTGCCGTGTCTGGACCCGCTGAAACGAGTATGGCCTGCGGTAGAAATACTGATGGAACGCGGCAGTTTCAAATTGCTCGGCGGCCATGGAGGCGAGGGATGTAACGAAATTGCCTCACTAATTTCATTTCGTCGGCATTAAACTTCGCAGAAATTACCCACATTGGGACAGGCGAGACAAGTATAGGCTCGTTGCCACTGTGTTTTATAACATATTTCGCATCTGACGGTCTTGCGAAGAGTGATTTCCTTCAGCGGTAAAGCTGTCACCTGCGGCCCGCTGAGCGAGTTCGATCAAATTTATCACGTTGACTCGGCAGTCCAAAGTTACTTCGCGATGCTGTTTATTCACTGCGCTGTGTCGGTCACGACGATAAGACAGTTATCCTTAGTGTTTGCACCGCTATTTTGGATTTTCCGATGAAAATAGTCTTTCACTGTATCTACACCGCCCAATATTTACCGCGCTGGCGTCATCGGTAACGAACGAATTTTCCTCGAAAGAAATACGCATGATTTATTCCAGTTCCGCTCACGCCGAAGTTCATTCCAGCTCCGCCTGCAGTACATAACATGAAAGAGGGTTCGCGAGACATCGCGCAGGCAATCTTTTCAGTATCGACTATGTTTCACCGGTGAGCGATATAGCAGGATGACTTGCAAATTTCACTGACGATGATAGGAGAATAAGGTCTTAGGCTGAATTTCACTACGTCATACGCCGCAGCACTCGCGTTCATTCGTTACGCGCTGGTCGGGTCAGCGACGTGAATACCGCAGGCGTCTGGTTATCTGCGCCGACTGTTTCCTGACTGATACAGGCTGTTCGAGGGCGGCACAGCGACAGAGCATCCGCCATCGATCCACGCGGCGGAAATCACGTATCTAATACGATCGTCGTCGGTGCGTCACCAGCAGGGTTCGGCTGGCAACAACGGCCACGCCGTATCCAGGCGCGACGAGAAGAAGTGAATGAGTGGTTTACGCTTATTGTTTAGCAATTATCGTCTGCGGCAAGTCACTACGGCAGTCTTCAGCTTGTATCTGAGCCATAACGAAAGATGCTCCCAACGACGCTGCTGCACGATGACGCCTGTTTGAAAAAGCGATGACTGAAAAGCCCAGCTCGCCTGTATTCGCACATTCCAGCCGCGCGAAATCTAAAGATGTCCGGCATATCTTAACTTCAACAAAAGAAACAACGTTCAGCCAAATACCGGTAAAAGCAACAAACAAGAAAACAAAAACAAAGAAATACACAACTTTCTTTCACTTAAGTGTCCTGATCACCAGATTACCCGGCCGAGCGGGTTACTGCGCTGGTGACGATTACGCCGGAAGCGTTCCCCGAGTTATTATACAGTATACCTGTTTTAATCCAGAGTAGTTTAATATCTAGCTGTCACCCAATTTTCTTCCGTTTCATGGAAAATTGTCATCAAAATCATCCTCTTCCTCTCCATAAAATATATATTTTATAGCTACAGCTACGACCAGGGGAATACAGACACTCTCCTCAGCCTAGTACCAGATGAGAACGATGACCCGCGCCATCCTTCCCCTGGCGGGAGTGGTTTTTATTTGGCGACCGCGCCAACACGCGTAGTTTCGCAGATTCCCGTATTCTCTGCGTATTTGCTGCAGTCTCAGCAAATACTTTTCGGCTTCCGCTCATGCTCGGCCCATTCAGAATCCGTGATCTGCGAGATTAAGTGAACTCGCCGGCTATATCAATTTTCCTCTTCGTCAAACACTCATCGGGACGTTTTAGGCATTGTTAGGTTGTAAATTTTGTTGTTGTTTTGTTGGTCAGCCATTTATCCGGCTGTAGATGAGTTGTTCTATTGCGCTGTAGTCTTGAACGCAGAACATGCAAAGGCGGATATATCGACGAGACGCTGGCAATGGTGCTCATCCAGCTCGACGCGCGTGGAGCGAAAGCTCGCGCTGCAGAACCCAGGGATCCTGGGCTCGAGCCCCACCCCTGCCCGTCTCGATCTGGATGAGCACCGTACCGGCGTGCGGTCGTGTATCACTACTGCATGGTGCACGTTAAAGACCCCAAGCACTGGCTAAATTGCTCATCTACAGCGAGTGACTCTGTCGCAACTTTAAATGGCTGACCAAACCGCTGTATAAATATCCCCACAACCCCCAATATGCTAAAGCGTCCCGGATTGCTGCCCTGGCGGTGTTTGACGACGAGGGAAGGAAGTGTCTATAACCGGCGCTTAACTCTGAAGTTCACTTGAAATCTCGCAGGATCACGGATGCGATGAATGGGCCGAGTATAGAATGAAGCGAGCGCCGGAGGGGGTGTCACACTTCAGAACTGCAGCAAATACTCTACCAGGGGAATACAGGGCACTACCCGAGAATACGTGGAAAATGTCGACAACGAAGATCTGCGGAAACACGCGCGACAGCGGCGAGAGGAGGGGGCTGGGGAAGAGAGGCGTCGCCAAATAAACCACTCCACCAGGGGCGATTTATGGCGCGGTCGTCGTTCTGTCTAATGCAAACGAGGAGAGTGTCCTGTATTCCCCTAGTTAAGCATTTGGCGGCAACAAAAGTATATATTTTATGGGGAGAGAGAAGGATATTTTACGGATGACGTTTTTCCATAGGCGGAAAGAGGATGGGTGACAGCTAGGTGATAGTAAACCTTGTTAAATGCGGGTAGTTAAAACGGGTATACTTATTGCGAAGTGCGGGCCATAATGTGAAGGCTTATTTCCGGCATATGTGCCGCTTATTAACCCGGCGTTTCAGGCCAGGTAATCGGAAATTAATTCTGCGTACATCGTCGAAACATTAGCTCGGCGCATACACTTCCAAAACCTTGTTGTCCGTTTATAAAGTAGAAAAAAAAAAAGTTAATGTACTATTTCTAACTGTTTTTGTTTGTTTTCTTGTTTGTTTGCTTTTTACCGGTATTTGGCTGAGAGGTGATTGACTCCTCTTTGTTGAAGAAGTTAAGGCCTATACCCGGTTTGTCTTTAGGTTCCTGCGCAGCAGATGTGCAGAGGCTACAAGAGCGAGCTCTGGGCTTTCAGTGTCCTTTTCAAGCAAGCGTCCTCGTGCAGCGAAAGCGTCGTTGGGGGGAACATGCTCGTGCTGGTAGCTTGGGGCTTCGCTCGAACACAAAGCGAAACCTGCCATAGTGACACCACCTGGGCAATGAGGGCCTGCTCAAACTGCTCGCGCTCTCTCCTCGTTCCTCCGCTTTCTTCGCCTCCTCGCGCCTCGACTCACGGCGTGGCGTTTCGTGCAGCGGAGAGGGGACGCTTTCGAAGGCCCCCGTGTTCTAACCGACGCCAGCCGGGAACCCTATGCTGAGTTGCCTTTCGGCGACGATCGTGTGCGTGCACAGTGACCACTCCGCCACGTGGATCGATGGCGGATGCTCTGTCACTGTGCCGCCCTCGAACCTTCTTGTCAGTCAAGGAAGCGGGTCGAGGAACGTCCGCCATGGCGCCACCGCATAGATAACAAGGCCTTACTACCCGACATTCTACGTCATTAGCCGGAAGCCAGCGCGTGACAGATGAAACACGAGTGCTACGGCGTATGACGTAGTGAATTCAGCCCTAAGGCCTTGTTATCTATATAATGCTGGTCAGGGTGGGAAAACTCCCGGCCTGCAGCCACCAAGTCATCCTCCTCGCTCACCGAGTGGCGCAAGGTCAACCTTTTGAAGAAAAAAATTGCCACAAAAACGTTTCTGGTCTCGCGAGCCGCTTTCGTGTTGTAGTGTACCTGCAGGCAGGGTTTGGAATGAAGACTTCGGCGTGGCGAAGACCGGAATAAAATCCTTCCCAAAGATCTTTCGTATTTCTTTCGAGAAAATTCTCGTTCGTTTTCGGTGACACCCACGGTTGTAGCTTCTGCTGCGGTAAATATTGGGCGGTGTTGGATACGAGTGCGGAAAGGAACTACTTTTCTCGGAAAATCAAAAGTAATAACTTCGGTTACCAGTTTTTTAAGGATCAACTGTGCTTAAAGTCAGGCACGCAGCTGAGGAATCATGGCCCGCCCCCCCCCGAAATCTTCCATTTTGCTGGGACCTCCTCTCCTCCCTCCCCCTCACACAGCATTTTGTCATAAACCCCGCCCCCCCCCCCCCCCCCGAAAACAAAATCCTGGCTACGTGCCTGCTTAGTGCAATGACCGACCTAGCTTTAGTGGGTCGTGTGATCATAACCAAAGTAGCGCGTTCAAACAGCACCGGGATCCCGACTAACAACCGGTGTTAAAATTTGATCAGCTCCTTCAGCGGACCATCAGGTGACGAAAAGCTCACCGCTGAAGAGCAAGCGGAAGTCAACTCCTTCACAAGACCGTCAAATGCGGAGAAAAACTCGCGACCCATAAAAATTTAATTCAACGTGAGCTTTTCTCTTCGTCTGTCAAAATACTGCCGAGTGTTACCCCCGAAAATGTGGGTGAGCTTTTCTGCGGGATTCAGATGCCGGTGAAGCCAGAGTGGGCAAAGTTGGGGCAATTTTCGTTGCATCCCTCGCCTTTCCGCTAGCGCCCGACGGGTAGAGCTGCCGCGCGTGTCGTCGAAGTGACGTCAGCACAGCCACCCGGGCTAGATATCTCGCCGGACGCCATGTTGGCGAACTTCCGCCCAAGTGCTTTTTCTATGCGCCAAGACAGCGTGTTCCAGCTGGCTCGAGTTATTTTGCGTCGTTGACTGTGCCGGTCCGGGTTGCCGGTAACACAAAGGGCACAAACAACGCCGATACCTAGGCGTCTGCGCGAAAACTTATAAAGAAAACGTTGCGGACGCAGTTCATTAACATGATGGAGCGCGAATTCCCGGAAGTGAAAAAGCGTTTCACGGAACCGCCCCGTTGTGCGGGGCGGTTCCATGACCCGCACACCGTGTTGTGAGGGTAGGGTTGTGCTCCGGGGCTGGGTATAATGTGAAGAGGAACCTCATTCATTCCTGCTTGGGCCGGATTACTGGCCTGGAGTATCTTGTAAATAAATAAAAAATATTCTAATTTCAACGTTAGAAAAAAAAGTAAAAAAACAAACAAACAGACAACATGACGCTTTGCGACACACGTCGCTTCAAATTATCTTGGATGATACCACTGATCTCAATCACAATTGCTGGATCGCGCGTCCCCGCTTGTTCGCTGCAACGCGAGTGCAGCCACCGGACGGCCATCTTGCATGCCGTTTTTTGTTTTCGTTTTGCTAGCGTTGCAGAGGCAGGCGGCAGCGTGCTAAAGATGCGTTTTCTACTCGTTCGTCGTCATTCGCCGAAGACGTTCTTTAAGGTCCTGTGTGAGGTGTGATACCTGCCGTTGAGAACACGTGGGAATTTTTACGAAAGCGCAGTGCCGCAGGAAAAGGCACAACTCGTCGAAACCAAGTTTCGCCGGTCTCGCGGCGTGTTCAAACGTTCCTTGGCATGCCAAAGTGCCGTGTCTCTGTGCCTTCGCACGCTTGGATACCGATCAAGAATCGACGCCATGTGGATGTGTTTTGCAGAGTGCACTGTGCGTGAAGCTGTATGTACCTCTGGATCAGCGTCTTACTTTACTCTGACGACCTTATTTGTAACTTGCGGCACTCACGGTCCAGAAACGAGCTTGATCCAGCGTCCAGTAGCGACGGAAGCGACGGAGGTACATATTTTTTTCGTCGTTAGACAATTTACAGAATACCGCGTACAACAGCTCCTCATCACTGATCAGTGCTGGCTCGTTAGCAACCTACTTAATTGCACTTGACGTTTGAGCGCAGCTCGCCTAATTGTAATTAGTCAACAGACTGCACAAGATTATATGGGCCGCGCTTCAAAGATTTTCATTCTCGCCGTCTTGTTCTTTTGCCTTCGAAAACCCTCCTTGCTAACACATATGTTCGGGTGAGTTGGTTGCTCATGATGTACAGAAGGAACAGCGCACCCTCAAAACAGTTGAGTGACTGTTTTGAGGTTGCGCTGTTCGCTCCTTGCTCCACAGCGTTGCTCTATTTGTGCTCATTGTAATCCATTAGAGTAGATTTGGAACATTCCCATCGGTTAATAGTACAGAAGAGCACGCACAGATCCAGCTTTATTGATAGCAACTCACCGGAACGATCCAGAACTATATATATATATATATATATATATATATATATATATATATATATATATATATATATATATGATCTAAAGACACCTACGCGCTACACACCTTCAGAACTTTGGTGTGGCGTCGATTCTTGATCGGTATCCAAGCGCGCGAAGGCACAGAGACACGGCACTTTGGCGTGCCAAGGAAGCTTAGAACACGCCGCGAGACCGGCGAAACTTGCTTTCGACGAGTTGTGCCTTTTTCCTGCGGCACTGCGCTTTCGTAAAAAATTTCCACGTGCCTCAACGGCAAGTATCACGCCTCACACAGTATTTTAGAGAACGTCTTCGGCGAATAACGACGAACGAGTGGAAAACGTGTCTTCAACACGCTGCCGCTGGCCTCTGCAACGCTAGCAACACGAAAAAATGCTCGAGGTACACCTAAGCATTTCTTATGAGTTGTGAATGCGAAAGCATGCAAGCCGCTCGTCCGCTCCCTTTTTCGTCTGCTGCGCAGGCTGCGCACTAGCGCACGCGCGCTTCGGGATCTCGGAGGCCATGGCGCAGCGGCCATGGCCTCCGAAGGCGAATCGCTCCTATTGGCATCGCGGAAACCAGAAGCCGTTTTCGCGCTTCAAACCGATGACGTCAGCTCGCTTCATGAGACAGTTAATGCTTTCGCATTAAAAATCGGCATGCAAGATTGCCGTCCAGTGGCCGCACTCGCGGAGCGGGGATGTACCAACTGGCCGTGTTGAGGCTGATGCCCCACAGCGGCCTTCTTGAGGAAGCTTAAAATTTGACCCCTAGATGGCGACACCGATCCGTGTGGGTGTAGAAACTGGGGTAGGGCTCGTGGCACCGTTGTTCCGGCTAGTCCTTCATGCACGTTCACCACGTGCTCTCGCCCGCGCCACGCGGTGCCAGCCAGAGGTTTCCCACGGAATTGAAATTAGGGCGGGGAGTGGGGGTGTTAGGGGGGGGGGGCATTGAGACTAGAAGAGTCGTTGCAAATTAAGGAGGTGCCTTCAGAAAAACAAGGGGGGGGGGGGGTGTAGGGAAATCACTGGTGCCAGCGCTGCCACGTTTGCTCCGCTGCTAGGCAAAACAAGCTAGCCCAGCCATCTCGTTTTTCGGAGAATGCCAAGCTGGATAGTCTCTGATATGGGCTTCTGATCCGCGGTGCAGTAATATCTACATGCTTTTGTGCGAGACCTCACGAAGGAAGAAATATATCTTACGGCTTGACTTGTTAGTTTTCTTTTTTTTTGTGAATAAAAAAAGGGTACTTTTTTGGGTATAAACGTTTAGCAGGCCCTGTTTCTAGACACAGGCTGACGAGGACGTCTGCTACAAAGGTAGCGACGCTTAACATTTAATTTTTCTGATCAAGAATTTTTTTTAGAGCGACTGGATGTTACAGAATATTGTTTCAATGAACAGAAAGTTAAAGCTCAAACTAGGTAGTGATGATTGAACATATTTTAAGACAAAGCGCCGAGACAGGAGAAAAAACTAATGACTATTGCGACGTCCTTCGTTTTTGT
>JAZHYW010067555.1:0-11209 GCA_037355805.1 Ixodes ricinus | reverse complement strand
TAGTTAATGCAGCTAGTTAGCTATGGCGGGATATGCCCGAATCATTGATGACTTGGGAAGCAGCCATCTTTACTTCAAGGTTTCGCCTCTACATGCGATAATCAAGCTTAGAAGGGAAGCATGACCTAAAAAATATAATGGTTTCAACTTTTCTTGATTGTACACTCGAAAGTTGGCCCACCACATATTTCTGCCCGATTTTTCTCTTAATTCTAGGTAGGCTATCTCGGGATATTATATATATATATATATTTTTTTTTTCCTCTGTGGTTCTCTGAGGCCACGATTTTTTTTCTCTCGGCTTGATTTGAAATAAACTTTTCTTCGGATGTTTTTATTTCAACATTGTACTGTTCATTGGAATTTGTTCCTAACGTGCAAGATTTTAATAGTGAATGTCAACATCAAGGGCTTTGATTGTGTTTAAAATGCTTAGGTTTTGCTAGTTTTTTATTGATTTGATATAATGCTTATGGTTTTAATTTAAGCATAATGCTTTTGTTATGTCAAAACATGTCTGCTTGCGGCCAGCTGCGAACCAAGAGAGGGCAAGGCCTTGTCAGGCTATCCTTTGCCTCATGCCCTCTCGTGTACTGTACCGCTAGGAAACGGGATCAAGGAAGAAAAAGCTGGCCTGAATAATTCACCAGAGCAAGCCACCATATAATGCGGTAGTGACAAATACGCTCCCACAACCATCCAAAAGGCTGCACCAGACGAACCCCTGCGTCCTCTCCGGAATCGCAGGGCGTGGGACCGCCGATGCAGTGGTCGCAGAAGGTCGGTGACACCAGCGCCAACTCCGGTGATCTGCAGCTTCAGTAACGTTCACCGATGTGCGAATAAGCAACGCGACTGACCTGTCCCGAAGCCTCGAGTGTCAGTCTGGTGCCCAGCCAAAGAGCGCGGCGGCCCGCGCGCCTGGAGCAGCAGTGCAGAGCCGTCTGCGGCCGCCGGGAGGGCCAGGCCGAGCGGCTCTGCCAGCCAGACGGAAGGAGCCCCGTGTCTGTCCAGAAGCCCCAGAGGGTCACAGAAGACCCCGGAAGGATCCTTTGAGCGGCAGTTCCTGCAGAAGCTCTCGTCCTCCAGGTCATACAGCGAGAGCACGGAGTCGGAGAACGGCAGAGTGCGACACCCAGGGAGCAGACCACTGCAGTGCGTCCGGGTGTCCAATGCACAGAGTGATGCGTCGCTGGAAGTTGCCGGCCGAGTCGAGCACAATGACCGAGCTGTCTTGGAGGAGAAGCTGCAGAGAGTTGGCCAGTGATGACGGGCAGCCTTGCACCACTTGGCCACTGTCGCAGGACCGCCAGATCCGAATGCGCTTCTTAGTAAGGCGGCGGCGTCTAACGGCGGCTGGAAAGTGCCACTCAGCAGTGCTGCTTCAGCTGCCAGCGAGCATAGCCTCTTATGTGCAAAGAGGGAAATCATCAATGAGTCAGCAAACATCTGTCAGGAAGTCAAGACTGTGAATGTCCATCGCTCAGCCTCCTATTTTCTCTCAAGAATTTGATGCAACATCCTAAAAAATGTGAGCAAATTGGACAATTGGACAGTTCTGGTCTCTACAATGCACACATGGATAACCTGAGATTTTAGCCTTCCCTTCTATTTGTCAATGAATTCATTCTGTGTAGTGTAGTGTTGTAGTGTAGTGTAGTGTAGTGTGCCGTGTTTCTTCTTTTTGTCTTGTGTGCGCCAATGTGAAGACCCGTGGGTTGTTTTTGGGCACATTTAATAAACAAATTATTATTATTATTATTATTATTATTATTATGAACACTATATGGCGTTTTCATCAACGTTATTTCGTCCATCATTTTGTTGTTATGAGCACCTTGTTTAACTGCCCTAGAGTAGTGACATTCTACACTGGCACTTCCTCTGGTCTAGGATAAATCTACCACGCCAATCCGAGCTAGGTCTGGGCAAATGGCTTTGGCAGTACCAGACTGCATGGAGGAGTGAAAAGTATACACACTTGAGACAGTCGGATTCGCCGAAGGCTGGGTAGATCGCTGAAGGTCTGGGGAGGCTCGGCAGCACGACGGCTGCCAGCCGGAGGACATGTAGTCTGGAAAGGAGGCAGCCTCTGCGCTACGCAGCGGGACCCGGAATGCTCCGAAAGTTCGAGGGACAGGCTGCACTTCCACAGAGAGCAACAGGTTTCGAGTGGAGACTCGTTGGACCGCTGGATCCAAAATAACTTCTGGTTAGGACACGAGCAAGCGTATGTCAACCTGGAGGTCGGATCGTTAAACAGCCTGAAACCGGCACACTCGGTCCAGCCTTCCTCGGGCACGAACTTGAACGCTCGCACGCTACCGTCGGTGAAGATCACAAGGACCGAGTTGCACCGTGCTGTCACGAGGCTTGTAAATTGCGACGCTGACAGGACCGCTCTCTTCTTGCAGGATGCGGAGGAGTAGATTCGGCAGGCGAACAAGCTCTCGTCATCTTTCAGCGTGTAGAACAAGTGGTCTGGAAGAACGGTCCAAATCTTCGCGACAGTTTCGAGCTCGACGGGCCCAGGGATAGGCACCGCCTGAAAACTGGCGTGGTCTTCGCGGGAGTTGATAAATGATAACATGACTAGGCTAGAGTGTCCAAACTATTCTTTGTGGACGCTAACGTGCCCATCAGAGCCGTGTATACGGCTCCTAGTGGCTCTAGTGCCCATAAAACAGACTAGCATCTTGATAACGGGTACCTCGACAAAGCACATATCACGCACACGAAATGAGGCATTGGCATATTGGTCGGTCGGAACGGTCGGAATCGCTGATCTCTATGATCAGTGGTCGAAATCACACCCTAGTCGAAATACATGGTATTCGGGCCACTTCCGGCCGCCATGACAGAGAGTCAAGAACACTTCCGGTTCGGGTTTTAAAGTAGGAGTACTGATTCTATCGTTTGGCCAGTCCGGCCTATGACCGGAATGGTCACTGGCGGCCATCTTTAGGTAGAGTTATATCATCTCTAGCCATCATTGTAATATGGGGTGGCGGGTGGCGGCTCGCGTCTCGGTCGGCGCTCGCCCTCCCGCGGCGGAAACGGGAAGCGCTCTAGTGAGGGTCCCCCGGTTTTCCTGCTAAGCGGGCACGGCGGGAACTGCGCGCGATCATGGCTCGCCGAAATGTCATTTCTGAAAGCAGACAACACTCTTCATTGTCCCAACGTAGTGCTGCAGCCGGTATGGGATTGTACCTTACTGGAGAGTTTTAGTATTGCGCATAGAAGCAAACATAAGCGGTGTGCGTTTGCGTTCGAGTTGCGCGCCCCACGTTGTGCGTGCGCCTTATAGCCATGCGATATCCAAGACCGCGATTTTCGGCTCCGCGCACGCGCAGTGTGGAACACGCAAAGCTAGCGCAAATACACAGCACTTGCGTTCGCTCGTATACGCAATACTAAAACTCACTACTGTTTCAGCGGCTTCCAACGCCCACGAAACGCGCTGCAGTGAGCAGACGTGCAAGCGAATAGGCGTTCCTTCGAACTGGAAAGGCTGAGATTGCCAAAACGACGGAGCGTAAAAATGAAAGCTACTAAATCGTTATAAAAATTATTAATTAAAAAAAGGTTTTTTTGTTTGTTTTTTACTTTGGGGCATTTGGTTTGGAAGGATATTGGCGGCGATTTTGGACGTTTTGCCGATTGTCAAAAGTCGCGACTTTGATAGCAAAATATACTTTACCCACAATTAATGTAATTTCACATGGATTTCTCATATCAGCAACAATGTTTTCATTGATTTTAGACTATTTTTATTACTTGGTAATTAAAAATGCTGCAATTGGCACCAGTGATGATAATGAGCTCACTTTGGATTGTCATATTTGTTCGCGTGTTTGAAATTAGATCATCAGCAACAAATTATATTAGAGCTTGAAAAATTACGTATTAAAATATCTGAATTTTAGTGTTATTAATATTATTAGGAATACAAATCGCGGCAATGTATGCCCCCATTTAACGCCAAGATCACAAAAATACGCCATTTAAACATAATAGTTTTTCCAGAAAGGTATAATTTTGTTTTCTCTTTAGCATATGAAAACCTCTGACATCGTTATCAAGATAGACAAATAGTCAAACACTGGATGCAATATAAAGTTTTAAGCGTCACGCGTTGCTATAAAAAAACACACACACACTTCAGCTGTCTGACTCGGATTAAGTCTTTGGGTTGTTGCAGTGAGAACAGAGTTTATTAATTTATACGTTTTGCGGACATATCGTAAAAATTGGAATGATTTCAATATCTTGTGCTGGGAATAATGTTAAACCAAATAATCAGCTAAATACCGAAACACCCATTAAAAGGCCCGCAGTTCAATATTTCTCATTACAACTATCTGAGCGAGAAAAGGCAGTGCACGCAAAAATATCAGCACTGACTTTTTCAACAATTACAACAACTAAAAATATCAGCCTGGATCAAACATGTATGTCACTGAATAAAGTTTTCGCGAACAACGTCTCTAACTAAATAATTACGATGTGAGACGCATCTTGAGTTACGGAAAAAAATCCGAAATTAAGACCTATATCAAGAAAGTAAATCCAAAAAAGAGGCTAGTTTCGGTTTCGCTCCAAAATTAAAACGCGCATCCTTGCGTAAATATTACGCTAAATACTGTTCTTGTTTTCAGGGTAAAGAGGTGACCTGCGCTCATAACACCCTATCTTCCTCGTATTACCAGAAATAATTTGTGTCGCTCAGTGAAGCCAGCGCACTAGACAAGCTCAGCAGCGGCACGCATCTCCGACCCTCACTAAAACCGCCATTTTTGAAAATGAGTGGCGCCACCTATAGTTAGTTGGAGCAAATAGCGAGCGCTCGGCGCGCGCTCGCCGAGCGGATTCTTGTTCCCCTCGCGAGATGCGAGCAATCTCTCCGTGTGCCGCTTGTAGATCTGGAGCCGGTGGGGCGCTCGCCGAGCGGCTCCAACCGCTCCGTGGAAAAGTGGCGGAGCGCGTCGAGCGGTCCGGAGTAGTTCTCCGCGCAGCCTTTTTCGGAGGAGTACGATCTGTAGTCGTCTCTCGCATTGTTTCAGTTTCGTTATCGACATTCCCGCGGGGGAGTGAAGGACTTTCGCGGCTTTTTTGTTTCGATAGCTGGTTGGGCTCTCTTGCTGTGCTTGCTTTCGTTCCCATCGTCATGACCGACTCGCCCGAGCATACTGCGGCGATGACATTGTTGCAGTTAATTTCAGGAGGTCTAATAAAACGCAGTGACAGCGACGAAGATACCAGCTTAGCTCCAGCTCGAGTGACGACGAGGCAGCCGTTCTCGGCGAAGTGTTTGCCGAGTCGTTTGCCTGGCCGGCAAAGAGGCCTAAGATATCGCATTACATCGAAGGCGTTGTGTGCGCCTATTCGGATGAAGAGCTAGGTATACGTCGTTTGTGCGTTTTGTGGCCTCTGTAATCTAATTGGAATAATTAGAAGACAACAGGCCAAATACTTCGCAGATGGAAGTAGCCTTCGGAGATGACGATCGCTTTATGGCATACGTGTTTGGTATTGCTTAATAGCATCCTACGGCTCGTACAAGTACTTCTAGTTGTTTTTATCGGGCTTATATAACCGTAAGGGAAAATAAATTGTGTCTTAACGTCGGGGTCGCCGTTAATCAAGTAGTTAACAATCAATTTTTTGTCAAAGCATAAAGTTCCGATCAGAACTTCATGCTTTCAGCAAGATAGCAATGGGAACCGCAACTGTTCAAAAGCGAGAGCAGACGCTCTGGAAGCGGTGGCGCTGGGAGCGTTACGCTCGATTTGCTTTGCAGAGCGTGCCACTGGGATCGATCACGTGACCGATCGCTCACGGAGGCCGACCGCTCGACGAGCGCTAGCGCCAACGTTACTAGAACTATGGTGGCTAGAGAGTTGGGTGTGTCGAGCGGCGGCCGGCGCGCGGCACCGAAACGGAAATCTGTCGCCAGGAGGCGCCTCGGAAGGCCTGTATGCTATCCGACCGCGGCGTTTTGGCTGCGTCGGGGCCGAAATGCGCTGCGTGCGGACCTTTTCCCGGCCACTTGTTGGCTGTGTTTTTTTTACAGAATTAATTGGCGTGGCATAATGAAAGTCTGATAAACCTGGATTCGATAGTCGACCCGATTTTGGAGCGTCGACGAAGGTAAATGCGCACTTGAAGTCGTTCTATTCTCACCGCAACGTTCTCGTTCGCGAGTTAAGGCGTCGATTCCGAGATATTATAAAAAAATGGGGAAATTTTTTTTTTCTTTCGTGTACAACGTTTTCGAAATACGTGAAATGTCCACCGAGGTATCAGCAGCCGTGACGAAATTTAGCGTTTGAAGCCGCTGTGTCACGTCTGTCAAATGGATCGACGCTGAACCGCGCAGGCACTTTAACATTAAAATATGTCTGAGGACACTGGACACTTCTGGTGCAATTCCCCTGTGATTCAAGAGCAGACATGGCTGGCGAGAAACAACGCCAAAAGTTGTCATGACACAAAGCAAACAATGCATTTTTGGCACTTTACATTTTTATTCAACGTGGAAAACTAGCAATGAAATACAAAATTGATTTTAAAAGAGAGTGAGCGAAGTAACATATTATACATGTTACATGAACCATTCCTGAACGAAATATTCAGGAATAGGCAATGTAATTGTCGTAACTTTGGCAATTAAAAGTTCTCGAGAATAAGCAATTAAACATTACTTTTGTGCTAACCCCCATACAAAATGGCTTATGGCGTATGATCTTCCACATATGGTAACAAATATATCTTTCTCGTGTGTACCGACTAGAGCAAACCTAAGGGTACCCAGAAACCAGTAGTGATCGTATTTGTCTTCAATGTGTAAAGACATATTTTCGATTGATCAAAAAAGATTGTGCCTCCTCACCAGATGAGTGCAGTTTGATTGTCGGGATCACACTGTTTTAGGCAGGACATAGGTATACGAACACAGGTTTGAAGTACAGCCAGGATCTTTACAGCCATTGGCAAGACCCACAAGCACTCTGAGAATGAACATACCCTATCATATGGTACCATGAAAGGGCATACCTTGCAGTCAGCGTTCTGCTTTGAAGTCTATCAGGACAAGAATGACAGTACCGCAAACAATTATTAGGTACCGTCGCATTTTGGTCACTTTACTTCAAACGGCCGGGTTATAACAGAACACAAAGGACAGAAACAACCAGAGTCTAGGGAAGCATATTTTAGCCTAGCCGAATATAACCTCTTGAATACCGAGGCACACCGAACAGTCCAATGGTGACACCTCCGCTAGATTTTCATGTCGTTGCATAGGAATTGCCATCAACTAAAGTGGACACCATTGTGACATTGCGACGCCAAATTTTATGGAGAGTCCATGGTATAAAGAACATTAAACTCTGTGCGAAAGGCCGAAATTCGGATTTCAGAAAATAAGGCCGCAGACAGCGTTGGGTAAAGTGCATCTAAAAGGTGCTTCTAGTAAAGTACAAAGTAAATGAGACGTTATAACGTCTCATTTACGTACCAGTGTACTTAATAATTTACTTATAAGTAAATTATTAAGTACACTGGGAGCAACGTACTTGAAGTAAAGTGCTACAAATACAATGTACTTTCAAAGTAAAGTTTTAACACAATCTTTCATGATGCCCTTTCATTCCCCTATACAGAGATATTTTTTTAATTGGTATGCATTGCCAAGGGGTAGTCAAGGGAGCATGACCTCAAAAACAGCGGCGAATATTTAGTAAAGTCAAGTGGCCACAGAGTCGTTTTTTTTTTTTTTTCAGGAATGGAGTCAAATTCAGAAGACCGTCTTCTGAATTTGGCTCCCCTTGCACTGGATTGTTGCACCCAAGGGGGTTAAATGTACTAGGAGAGAGCATATGACGTCAGTCCCGTAGCTTCCGCAAGCAATCCTCTCATAGAAAAATGCCCCCTCCTTAATAAAAAATAAAATATAAAAATAAGTGTACAAGCGAGCTGGTGATAATTAATCATGATGTGACACCTGCGATTGGGGTGCGAAAAAAATTAAGGAACTTTCAAATAGAAGGAAAAGACAAAAGAGAATGTCTCAAAACAATGCTCTCCTCTGTTTGTTTTTTTTCGCACCACAGATTTAGGTGCTACATTATGGTTAATTTTTCTCTCCTAATATTTTAAACCTCCTCGCTTGCGCTGACCGACCGAGAAGTAGCAAGAGTTCAAAAAGCTACGGGAAAGCCGCTCTTAGTACAAACGGGGCGATGCGTCGTCTGCTCACGTTTCTGGTGAGAGTGGAATATCCCTCCCAGTATTTCTTCGGAGTTGACAAGGCATCACTTCGTGATACTAATTTAACAAAACCAAATTTGGGGAATGTATCTCGAAGTCGGGAATTGTACTTTCCTCTGAAAGTAGCAGAAAAAAATACTTTAAGTACAAGTACATAGTTCGACGTGAGCGCGTTGGTGAAGTTATATAAAAACAGAAAGAATAAACATAGGGACGGACAGAACATCACCACGGAAGAGGTGATGTTCTGTCCGTCCCTATGTTTATTCTTTCTGTTTTTATTTACAAGTACATACTCGGAGAATGTACTTCAAGTAAAGTACAAGTTTCCTAAACCTAATTAAAGTAGCCCTTTAAGTGCAATGTACTTAAAGTACTTCCCAACACTGGCCGCAGACGTGTTCAGCAGGACGCTACGAACCCCAAAACACCACTCATACAGCGATATCTCGAACGGATCGAGCGATACTTTAGAGAAGTATCGCTCGATGTACCGCTCGTCGAAGTGAAGTGCGCACACCCCGGAGTTTTCCTAAAGATGCGTGTCTCCCCTCGGAATATTCCTGTCCCAGTGAGAGAAGAGGACTGGATCCTTCGGGACGGCGAACAACGTGTGTTTTTCTTTGCAGACCTGTAGCCTGTCGTGAATCCTGAAACGAAGCAGTGCTTCGCTCGCTGCTTTTTCTTTACGCCGGAGGTTGACGGGGCAACGTCCATAGTCTCGGCGTGTCACCTGACGGACGGACATGCAGGAACGGTTGAAATAAATTCACACGAGCGCTGAAGAACAGATGAAAGCGGGCGTGAACTCGTCGCTACCCGCCTTGCCGCACGGAAATCCCTGCTCCAGCAGCGCGCGCCTAGCATACAGGCTGACTAGAGCGCCCCTGACGGTGATTTTCCAAACCGGCCGCGGCGATGCATGGGAGAGCCGGCGCGCTCGACACACCCAACTCTCTAGCCACCCTACTAGAACCACTCAGTTGGGAAACTGCCATAAAGACTGCTCTGAAAAAGTGGCACCGATCCGTCCACGAGAACCGAGCTAATGGCGATCACAACGCCGCCATTTCTCCCGCAGCGGCCAGTCGAGGAACTGCACGTGACTTCCTTTTGATTGTAATCGGCCATTTAGGGGCCAGAACAGATACTGTGGAAAGGGCTTCGAGGTACCGCCCCCTTCTCCCAGGCGGACGCGCCGCCGATTACTACCAGGTTAATATGCGCCTAGCTCGGGACGCGCTACCTGAAATCACCGCTGAGGCACGGTTGCATAAAAACAATATTAATTGTACTGCAAAACTTGCAGACTAAAGATTTTAAAAAACAACACGCGCCCCCTGTTTTGTACTAATCTCCAAAAAACATTACTACAAAAAGAGTTTTTTTCGTTGGTTTTTACGCAAGAAACATGCTTTCTAAAAGCTCAAGGCGACCACAGTTAAGACAAATGATACAGAGTGGCGCTATTGTCGCATTTAGCTCGGTCTCGGTGGACGCCAGCGGCCCAGGTTTCAACGGTGAGTTTCCCAACTGAGAGTTCTAGTAACGTTGGCTAGCGCGGAGCGCTCGGCATTTGCCAGGGGAAGGGCTATAAATAGGGCAGGACCCGGCATGACGTCATATTCAGCGACGCCGGAAGAACAACCCAATCCCAGACTGCCCCGCGCACCGACGCTCTCTCATCCAAACTAAATTCAACCATGCTCCCATCGTCTGCTCTCCGCTCGGTCGTTAGGCTTAGGGCTACGTCTGCTCCGTGCCTGCGGTTTGCTTCGTCTGCTCGCTGTCGCGGCTGGCTTTCGATTCGATCCGCGCACCAAAGATGTTTCGATGCGAGCCCGAATACTCATCACGG
Organism: Ixodes ricinus; assembly: GCA_037355805.1. Taxonomy (NCBI): domain Eukaryota; kingdom Metazoa; phylum Arthropoda; class Arachnida; order Ixodida; family Ixodidae; genus Ixodes; species Ixodes ricinus. The sequence goes on along the minus strand of JAZHYW010067555.1, from coordinate 1,080 downwards.
CGGAGTGAAACCAACATCTTCTCGAAGCAGGGCTGTACGGCTTTCTCAGCCCGCGATGCCCATCTCAGCACGACACACCCACAGCGCCTTCGTCAGCGTTCGTGCCTACGATCCCTTCTCAGCGATTCCGTGCCTACGATGACTGACTCGCGATCGCTTTCCAAAGCCGCGCTACGACTGACTTGTTCGAGACGACGCTCCAGGCGCGATCGCGCGGTGTCGAGAGCGTCCGCCCACGCCGACTTCCTAGTCCTACTGGTCAGGCAAGTGTTTGGCTCGAAATCTCGCCTGTTCGACACCGATTCCAGTCGGTGCGTCGTCTAAAGCGTCTCAACTCTAGTCACTTACTCTAGCACAGTGGACCGTGTTCCCGTAGTGATTACGACGGGGTTTAAGGCGTTTACGAATCGAAAGCTTCTTCTGTGGTAGCAATATGACGAAGGGAAAGCTCCTTCGTGAATCTGGCTGCGTGTACGACGTGAAGGAGGTCCGTTTCGACGGACAAGTGGATGTCACGGAGCGCCGTACTCCGCAAACAAAATTAAGCGCGCCCGCAAAAAATTTGTTGGCGCTGAGTGGACTGCGGTAATTATATGTACGTTTATTTCTGAATCAGCTCGACAATAACTAGGCGATTTATTTCGCGCCGTTCCGCGATTCCCACTACTATCTTCCTGTAGGCTGATGGAAACATCCAAGGGTAGGCTTAGGTGGGCGGCCGCATTCCGCTTCTCGATTCCGGTTTTAGGGTTTGCCGTCGGTGTCGATGCTGTTCCATCGTCGCTAGAATAGAAACAGGTTAATTGTATTATTCGTCAGCAGCTTAAACAAAGCGCGAACTGGAAGGTAAACGCCACTAACTGATCATGGACGCACAATTCGCACCCGTCGCGCAGTACTCCGTCTCGTACGGCTTCGAAGGGACGATGTGGTACTTCGTGCCGTACGCGATCCTGCACGTACTGTTGCAGTCGACCACTCAGCAATTGTTGCGGCCTGGCGGTGCGGAATAGCCATCTCCAGAAGTTACAGCGCTAACCCGCCACAATGCACGCCAACGCAACGGCTGACAGAAGCTCC
>JAZHYW010067554.1:0-13842 GCA_037355805.1 Ixodes ricinus | reverse complement strand
CACGTATTGCTAGAATGTATCTACACGGTATGGAATCACGTGGCAAAAAGCTTGCTATCAGCACCCGCTTTATCGCAAACACTAGTATGCAGCCAGTGAATATTCATTATCGGCGCCGAGACAATTGGCAGCTCTCACCAGGTGCAGTTTTTCTCAACCAATCCGAGTTAGAGCATTTCGCCTTGTTATGACGTGAGCAAATCGTAGGAGACAGTGAAATTTATGTAAGGGCGCAAACGAGCTGGTGTACATTAAACCTGGATTCTAAAACCCCGAGACTGCAGGTGCAACAACACACATCCGGAAAGTCTCAAACACAGCTGAGATTTTATTTTCCAAAACCTGGTTAAATAGGGGGGAAAAAAACGAACGAAAAGGGGGGAAAAAAGGGAAAGAGAGAAGAAAATATGAATGCCGTGGACGCCGTCATTGTCCTGCTCAACTATTTGGAACTGCACCATTTGTGGAAAGAGGTGTTCTTAAGTGCTCTCCTCTTCCCAGTTTTTGTTCGTTTTTTTCTTCTATTTTATCCAGGTTTGGAAACTAAAGTTTCAGCTGTGTTTAAGACTTTCTTGAGTGTGTGTGTCGTCCCCTGCGGCCCCGGTTTTTTTTAATCACGTGGAAGACAGCTTACACAAAGCCTGAAGGGATGGATGTGCCATGAAAATGCAAATATTAGAGCCTGAGCGGTACGTGTAGAAGGTTTAGCATTCGATATACCCTTGCCTTTCAAAGTGCGCTTCAAGGCTGATGTATCACGTTTTCGGGCAGCTGCTTCAGTGTCCATGAGCGTGCGATATGCGTACATTCACTATGTTCTATTCAACGTCACAACCCACTTTATGCATTTTTTAGACACTTCTTTTTTTTGTACAACCACCATAGTTGATAACAGGTTAAGATTTCAAAGAAAGCTCCTTTCACTCTTTGGCAGAGCGAACGCTGGAAATGAGGTCGTTTTCTTTCAAGCACTTGCTCTGCTCAATTGGAAAGAGAGGGGGGGGAGATTCCTTATAACTATTAACCTGTACTGAGTATTAGCTCAGAGTAGTTTGCGTGGCGGCTTCTTACAGCGAACCGAAATGACGTCACGCTGAGGACAGAATTTTTTTCCCCCGACTCGCCGCGCTCGCCTTGTGGGCGCCGTGACGACGTTAGCTGTCGGCGCGCCCGTTTCTATTTACGTTTTGTGTGTGTGCGCATTTTCGTAGGAAGTGGAATTTTCATAGTGGTTTCATTGAGGTATGGCCTGTAGCTGCAGGCGAAACTTCAACCAATATTTCAGGCATGGTTGACAGGACAGGCAGCACATAGATCGCGGCTGGAATGTGAAAACGAAGAAATCTGGTCTCACTTGCAGGAGCATCGCGATAGATTTACATCTCACAATCAACGCTGCTGACGGTTTGAATAAGTTAACAAGTTATGCATACTATTTAATTTTTTTCTTCTTTAGTTTCAAAATCCTGCTTCCAAACAAAAACTCCGAAGCAGAAAAGCGGCGTGCTGATCGAGCAACGTGCTAAATATACTGGGTGATCTGAGTGAGACGGCAGGCTCTTTAAATCGACCGGCAAAATTCTCGGTTTCTCAACCTATCGTGCTACGATTTTGAGCAGCGTTGCCCCTCAGATGGTGCATTTTTTTTGTAAAATTTGCAAAGAGTGAATTTATTTGAGAAAAAAATAAAGAAAGAAAAAGCCTTAGCTCCTATGGAAACGCAGCGACGCCACCGGTCTGCAAACAACACGGCGCCGTTTCGCACAGGAGACAAGAGATGGCGCAAGCGGTCGCGACGCCAACTGACGCCAACTGCCGCCAACGAACGAACATACGACGACGAGAGCAGCCAGCGTGTTTAGCAGACAAGGAACTGCAGTTCCTTGTTGTTACCGCGCCTGTTTTTGTTTCTGCGACTGTCGCCGCCTGCGGAACGCGCGCCGCATTTAAGCCGAAAAGATTGTCTGCTAAACACGCCGGCTCTCGGTGCCGTATGCTCGTTCGTTGGCGGCGTTTTTTGCGCCATCTCTTGTCTCCCGTGCGAAACGGTGCCGTGTTATTTGAAGACCGGTGGCGTCGCTGCGTTTCTGGAGCTAAGCCTTTTTCTTTCTTTACTTTTTCCTCGGTAAACTCGCCTTTTGCAAATTTTTACAAAAGAAAATGCACCATCTGGGGGCAACGCTGCACAAAATCGTAGCGCGATATGTTAAGAAACTGAATTTTGCGGTCGATTTAAAGAGCCTGCCGTCTCCTTGAATCACCCGGTAGTAAGTCTGGGGCATGTTGCGCTTTGGACTCCAGGAGACCAGGAAGAGGGAAGCGACGTAGGTGTGAATGAACGTATCTCGCATCGCGAAACTCACCGTCATCAGCGACTCCACCAATCAACATCCAAAGAGCGTTGTTGACGTCACTTCCTCTTCCTAGTCTCCTGGGAGTCCAAAAGCGCAACATAGCCCCTGGACATAGCCTTTTCTTTACTCACAAAGCCTGGCAGTTCGATGACGGAGCCATAGAGTGCCCGGTCGCAGATTTCGAGCGCGAGGATCTGGTAGCACAGAGCATTTCTCGGGGAACCTGGACGTCAGCGCACAGCTTTTTCACCGGCGGGGGACCCCAAACGTGGGTTTCAAACCCGACGAGAAAAGAGGCGATAGCCCGAGGAAAGCGAGAAGCACGAGCGGACATTCCATCGCTCGGGACGATTGTGTTTCGGCGTCTCGCCCTCATCGGGGCGCCCGTTGCATGCCTCTTGTCAGCCGCTGTACCTTTTCACTTTCGGCGGCCGCGTCCCGTGGCGATCTGCCAGGCTTTGTCCGCATAGAGGAGGCTATGGTCTGATCTATACTTCGTTTCAGCTTGGGTCCAGACGCAGCCGATGCTACGAGCGCGAGCGCGTGGCCCTGAACAGTGCTTGCATTGCACGAGCGCACGTGCTTGGCAGGGACGCTGAAAGCCCGGAGCTCTGCGCTTGTAGCATCGCCTGCGTCTGGACCCAAGCTGAAACGAAGTATAGTTAGGGTGCCTACATATGCGCGTGTATGAAAGCAATCTCTAGATCTAGTTGCTCTAGTCTGGGCCATGGAGAGAAAATCGGTAAGACAGCCCAAGCATAGGCTATGGTACAGGAGAAAAATAAAGAAAAGAAGAAACACAGGCAGAGAATACCAATTATTTATTTATATATGTTTACATTGCTTGCATATGACCTTTGCTGGATTCGGACAATATTTAAATGAACTCCACTGGTGGTATCTGTGGAGATGTTTTTAATACCCCTCAAGTAATGTACAACAAACGTAATTTGTGAATTTGTCTAGCCCGTTATTAGGCCCTTCTCAACAATTTACGATTTGCAGGCTGTACAATTGAGATATTAGCTACATCAAATTGTCTTGAAGCTAAAATACCCGAAGCTTTTCTAACGCAAACTGTCAACTTCCACAGGTCTCACATTTTCTGCTAATAGTACAAAATCTTCCACTGGACAGCCGTTCGAGTGCTTGCTGTTCCTCCTGTTTTTCTTTGTTGTCAGAGAGTATAGCTGAAGGGAGTTTGTAGGCTCAGGAATGTTTTGGGGACCTGGAGCGGTGCCTCTTTACCTGGAAATGACAGTGCAAACTAAACGGTGTATTTTCCGAATACACAATACTGGAATTAAGAAAGAATGTCACGAAAAGCTATAAACATTCCAAATTACGGCACTATGTTGCTGTGCATAGTTTGGACAGTTCAATAAAACATCTTATACAGGGCAACTGGGGGGCAAATCGACCGTTTTTTCTGCTATCATACAAATACATTTTCAGTAATTCAGCTTGTTTTAAAGAAGCTAAAACTTGTCTGCGTACCTTTACGAACTATATAGTTAATTCACAAAGAAGCTATATCTATGTAAACCCAGTTCCACGAGCAATTCAAAGGCCTTCAGATCCAGGGCCTTTAAAGTATATGAAAACTAGAGCATGCAGAGTGGCACGCGCAGGATCGGGGCCGGAGCTAATTTGCCGAACGCCTAAAAGCCTTTGATATAAATGCCATTCGAAATTTCCACAAAGCGGGGTGTAATATTCTCCTAACTCATGAACGCTCAAGGAACAAAATTTCAGCGTCTGAAACACTTAAGCCGCCGCTTCACCGACCCTCGCACGATCTCCGTGTGTCGTGTTGACGGAGGGGGTGTTCATCGGCGGAATTTCCTCCGCCAATATCTTTCGGTACTTGTAACTCCGCTTTAAAAGGTAAAAGTGACAAACAAGCCTAGACAATGTAAGGAAGCACGTCGGTATTGGTCTTACCCAGCTTCTTGTGCGCTGGGTCAACGTAGTCCCCCTCCTCGAAGTGCTTGCGGCAGACAACGGCCGACGTTGACGGTGCCTTTTTTATCCTTAGTTTCATTGTCCAATCTCCTTTAACCTCGATATCTTCGGGTGGTGAAAGCCGATACCGGCTTCTTTGGAGATTTGCATGGCGGCACTAAACAGTAGGTCAGCATGATCGCAAACCAGGAAACGGGAGCAGGGAAGAGAGCCGGATGCGAGACCGCGAAGCGGAGTCCTTCCCCTGACGTCACGGTACACTCTACCCAATCAGGGCGCGGCGACCGCAGCGACGCTTGTGTCTGCTCCGGGGCCAATAGTCTGCACACACAATCACCAGATAAGAATGCTATATTGCTTAAGCTTTGATCAATAACTATCCAGAGAACCTAAATATTTGACTGACCAGTCTTTTCATTTATTACTGAACTCGTACTAAAATTATTTCTGATAGTTTAATGGTATAAGCGAATTTTTAGGCTTGGCACTACTTTTCTCTGTGCTTTTAAGCATAAGACTAAGAACCACTCCTACTTTGGATTTTTCAAACTCAATATCTACACCTGAAAGTAAATTTTTTGTACTTTACAGTCTCATTATCCAGTGACCTTAATGAGACACCTGACAAGAAGAAAGTAGTTTATTTGTTTTAATTATTGAGGTATTTAATTCTGCGAGATATAATCTTGGAAGCCCACCATCTATCACGTTATCACGTTTTCTGAAATCCATAAAAACTCAAACACACGCACGACAAAACGGCTGACGCGTCATACAATTCTTACCACACCGAAATATTCGTAATTGGCATCCTAAATTCCCGGTGGGGTCACTGCGCACCGGCAATCAAATAATTTTTGACGCGTCGTTTGACGATATTGTGGCTCGAAACTAGTTCAGGACGATTGGGCGTTTTGTTCAGACCACGTTTGCTGAGACGTGAGCTTATTGGTGACGTGATTGATCGAAGGCGACGCTGTGGTCGGCCTGCCACGATTGGCCGAATGCTGACTGTGACGTCAGCAAAAATTCCTCATCGACGGAAATAAGAGGAATATAAGAACTTTAATTTTGACGGTGTTTGGAGTGTTGGTTTCAAAGCGCAATGATTTCAATCTTCCACCACGCTACATACAGACGCCATCGAACTTGTTGTTCGCAAGGTAATGACGCCACGAGAGGGAACCATAGGAGGGCGCACCGCATGCATATCGCCGCTAATATCGTAGGCAGCTGCTCCCTTTACCAGCCGAGGCGCGTTCCACAGAAGGCTCGTGCAGGAAAAAAACGCGAAAGACCAGAGATGTCAATTTCAGAAGATAGAAAATTACCCCACTGTATAGAAGTGCCACCACACACGATTTATTCCGTTGATGTACAGGCCTAGGAGGCGTTTCCATCGCAATCTGGTGGTTGAGAATCACACTAACCAAGGGTGGGGTTGCACCTTAGCCCAAGACTACAGCCACAGCTAAAAACACGATCTAGCCCGCGCTGTTGGCTTTGAGAAGTGCATTTCTAGCGCGAGGGCTCGTTCTGCAGGAAAAACGTTTCAAAGCAGCGAGCCCGTGATCTCGTGCTTGTGGCATAGGCTGTATTATCAGCTTACGGGCGAGCGGGAGCATAGCTGCAAGCAGGACTGGAATATGGATTGGGCGCGAGCGCGCGTTTTTAAGCTTTGGTCGAGCAGGTTGTCGCACACTCCTGATTTCTCCAGTTTCTATGTTATGTTCATATTTCTTTTTTAAAAAGTAACGAGTAACTAAAGCAATCCATTACCACAATTGTAACGAAATTACGTGACAAATTACTGCCGCAAAAAAAAAGTAACGTGTCAATTACAAAATTATTTGAAAAAGTAACGGATTACAAGCAGTCCGTTACTTGTAACGGGCTACTTTTTAAGTAGGGAAGGAAGACGCCTTGGACAGAGTTTACAGACTGTCTTTTGCATGGTGTCTTAAAAGTGTGACTCAAAACTACCAGTGAGCTCCGAGTTTCCAGGGGACAGTGACGTCACCCCAACCCCCAGCGTGAACGCGCCAGTGTTTTGACGGCATCGGAAAAGGGGCGCGTTGGACGTTGAGCGGAGCATTGCTTCTTGTCCGCGCAAGTTGTTCTACAGTTCTTAATCTGCAACAGCTTATGCACATTATGCGTTTACTTCATTTTGAGTCCGGTGTTTTTTGTTAACTATTTTCGCGACCGCGCCGACTTCTTTTTTGTTAAATAGGTGGGACCAATGATCGTAAAGAAGCAGGCAACGCTTTACAGAACGGAAGCGGAATCATATAAACACGTAACGACTAAAGAGTATAGACGTTTTGCGGCAGCTGTGCATAAGCACCGTTATACAGACCTTCAGTTTTTGTTTCCTCGTAGTGCGCTTACTTCACTTCATCATTACCCCTTATTAAGTGCTACTGCATCCTTCTTTCCCAGCATAGGCCTCTGTGGAGGCTCGTCAACGCCCGCTTCAGTTGCTCGGCGTCTCGGTAAAATAAGAGATGGTCGGCTACGGCGGCTCAATCTGGCGAATGTTTAAAGCGTCAACTTCAACTTCAATCAATGCAGATATACTTAGCTATTATACTCCGTTTCACCTAATAGGGCACACAAACGAAATGACGCGACCGCGAGCTCTCTATACCTCTCACTTTAAAGTCGACCAGCGAGAAGCACAATGAGTATCGCGCCCGTGACGTCAAGAGTTGCTACATGGCCAAGGGTACTGTAGCTGCGAGCCCTGCCGACTGATGGCGTCAACGCGTGACAATCTCGCCTAGTACTAATTAATATCCGAGGACTAGACGGCCTATGGCCTATCCATAGCTTGCCCGTAACGTCATTCGCGGCCGTACCGGTATTTTATGTGCCACGAGCGTTCTCTTCACCGTGTTTCGTTTCATACCGCAGAAGTATAGTAGCTCGAGGGAACCCGCAAGTAGAAATAACCGTCACTATGCAGCAATGGCGACACCTGCGAGCTATGTATATAAGGAAGTTACTGGGTACCATACTTGAGCGCGTTATTCACAGCGTATCCTGGGGGAAGAGCGGTATTCCGTGGTAAGAATAGGGTGCTCCACATGTCTGTCTGTCTGTCTCAGGGAAGACATCCATTGTTGCACTGAATGTGTCAGCGTGTGACGCTCCTAGCGCACTCGGTGCGTGACCTGAGTTAAAATGGCGTCTATGGCATTAGCCAAGCTATGCGCTCGAGACACCGGATTGCGCGCACTTCAAAATGCATAAAAAAACGATTGGGCGTAAAAATGGCTGAGATGTCACCACTCGAGCAAAAGCGCGCGCTTGTATGAAGGCACTCTAGGTAAGAAGTGTGGGTATCGCCGCCTGGTGAAATTTTTCACAACCCGGAGTGTGGATACTGGAACTTCCTCTGCTGGTGCAAGCACCTGCAAGGCCAAACTTCTATACACTATGAAAGTACTCAACATAATCGCGTGGGTAGCACGCGCATCTACCGAAAGTGAGGAAAACAGAAGCGCCCCTAGCGAGCTTCTCGTCGCGAATAGTTGGCCTGACAGAGGTCCCCGCGTCCTCAGATCAAGCTCACCTATCGTCTGCAAAAAACGGCAATCTTAATGGTGTTGCATGCACGTTGCGGAAACACCGTGGAAGCTTTAACATATGCAACGTTGCTGAACTCTTAGCATTCTCTGCCAAGTCACATCCTGTAAGTCCACGAGCTAACCACTCTGCCGCAAACTGGAGCTGCTTCTTAGATGCTAATGACGTAGCGGCATTCTAACGGAGCTTCACAGACTATGCCAGCGGGTGCGATTTCCAATCTATCCATTCGTTTTAAAATTAGGTTTCTAGACTTTTCTGCCGGCAGCCCAGAAACGCCAGTTTACACTATACCCATTTTCACCTCAAGAACCTTAGTGAAAAAAAAGTCCGGCTCCGCACGGAGCATTACTAATTTCCCCCTTTATGTAGATAATTAAGATAAATGTAGGTGATATGTAGATTAGAAATATGTTATCTTATCAAGACGTACACGTTCCAAACGCCAAAAGCATCGCTTTTTCCTCCGACAACCAAATCTCGTAAGAACTACTTCGCGCCGCGTATGAACAATGCGCAAAACTTGCTTTTTTCTTGAGGCTGTAAACCGGCATAGTTTTTCTGGGCTTCCAGCACAACATTGAACACATCTAAACAGAGATATAAAATCGAACGTTCCGTTTCCTTACCCATTTAAAGTTCGACCGGAGCCGAAGGTATGCGGAGTGCAAATTCGTCGGCTTCTTTTTCCAGGGGCTGTGGTGACCAGCGTTATTAGAACAACTCAGTTCTGGAACTCCGCCCGGAGGGGGTCCCTTTGCGTGGCGCCTGTTAGAGGGCGCGCGCTCCGCATTAATACTCGCTATCATCATCATTGACGGCGCGGTTCTGGCTTTTCTTACGGATAACAGCAGCAGACAACTTTCAAAATTGTTTCTGCTGCAGTCGGTAGTCACATTTTTACTTTTTACTGGCGAAAGGGCAAAAACTAACCCAAAACCATGCTGAACCTCGAGAGGAGTCGGGACTCAAAAAGCAGCCGCGGAGCAGCAGCAGACGAAAACGCGTGAATTAATGCGCCGGCAGCGCCACCGTAGCTGCAAAAAAAAAAAAAAAAAAATTGGACACGGTTTTGGATTTTTCTCCAATGTACAGCGTTTATGGGAAGTTCCATAACTGAGTTGATCTTGTAACAGTGGTGGTGACGTCAGAACGCCGAGCTCTGATTGGCTCCAATTGAAGGAGAATAGGTGGTAGGCCTCAAGGCAGCTTGCTTTAGGGTCTACCCTCTATCTTACATTCAGAGCCAATCAGAGCTCGGCGTCTTTCTGACGTCACCACAGCCCCTGGAAAACAAGCAGACGAACTTGCGTTCCCCATACGATATGATCGATTGGCTCCGAACTGTGCGACATTCTTATTGCCTTTATACTTACGTTTGCTTTCCCCGACTAAACCGATCACGCGCAGTAAACGCATCGCGATGCTGCACTTCTTTTTGTTCGTGATTGGTTTTAGGGCCGATGAGAGCGCATCCACAAAGGCAAGGAGCACCGCGACTGTACACCTTTCGCGTTGTTTGATCGACTCCATCGAACCATCCGCTGCAGTCGGTCTTAATATCGAAACTGAGTATAGTTTCCCGAGATGTTTCGGTGGCGCCCCTCCTGTGGTTCCTATCCGTGGCGTATCTTTTTGCGTGAACGACAAGTTAAAGAGTGAAAAACACAATTGCCGCTGACAGCTAAAAAAAAAAAAAATGGAGGCGTGTTTTAAATGAATTTACTTCCTGATTGGTTTTTGGGCATTTTGATTGGATAATGCCACAATCCCGTTGGCTACGGAGCTATAGCGAGATGCCCAGGGGCTCGCCGCACCTCGCGTTTCTTAAATTGTTCGCGACTATTTGCGACTCCAGCGACCCCTACGGGTGACCATACGCGACAAAATATGGCGGGCCGAAGACTGGTTGCGTCGTACCATCTGCCAGCTGAAATGCACAATTAACGCGCGCGTTTATACGTGCCAAGCGGTTCAACTCCACCTTTGCCCGTTTCGCTTTGCCCGTTTCGATCTGGATGAGCATCGTATCGGCGTGCGGTCGTCTGCCATCGCTACTGCGTGGTGCACGTTAAAGACTTCGGGTTAGCGGTTATACCGCACTGCATAAATTGCTTATCTACAGCTCAGAACACAAGATGCCCACTGAGGCAGACTATTCGCGACTCCAGCGACCTATAGGGAGCGCCACTACCAAACAAACATGGTGGCTGGGTCCAGGTCGCTTCGACTCGTGCCGGGCCGCCTGAACGGGTGGTGCATTCAATTTAACAGATTTTCTTTTGTTTAATGCCCAATTTTATGGGTATTTGAACTGAAACGGTTAAGTGTAGCCGGTGTACATAAACTTGCAGAGCATAGTTTTGTTTTCCCGGTGTTTTTTGTTCTTTTCATGTCAAACTTTCGTTTCGGAGATCTCGTTCAAAACCCAAACTATGGGCTCCGGTGAGACGGTAATAGACTGTAATCAGTTTTGATAATCTAAGAAAGCGGGCCATGACTACGGAATTGTTCCACCGAGAGTAATTTTCATCTAACTCGCATGCCTCGACCATGCGACTTGTCTGTCCACGAAACAGAGCTTTTGTACGCATCTGCGTTTAAGAAACAGCTCCAGTCGTCTGCTCGGTCAACAACACAGGCTGCAGGAAAATTACGAAACTTAACATAAACATGAGGAAGATACACAGAAAGGGGGACGGACAACGAAGTACAAAACCTAAGCTAGCGCTTCTTGAACCAAAGAGCATGCTAACCCGCGGCGCTCCTACTAAGCAGCTGATAGTCGTATTTCAATTCGGGTTTTAGTAGCAATCCAGAAGTCATTTTGACGTACTATGTCCCACTAAAGCGATATTAGTATATTCTTCCAGGTTGAAATATGAGCTTAGTTGACTAGCTGTTAGGTGAACTGCTGAATAAAAGTATATTTGACAGACAGAGAGATACTACTTAAGCTTAGCCAAATGGCGGTAGTACGGAGACGAGCGGACAAATGAGAGAATCTTCATCAGAATTCACACAGAACCTCTCTGCATTGAACTTGACTTCGAAACCTGAACGGAAAAAAATAGAATTTTTTGTGGCCGAGTCAATATGTGCAATGTAGACGTATATTGCTTCTAGTTTAGACGGGGGTATAGTATAAGTATTGGAGGCGCGATAGATCATAATGCCGTGACAGCTTCTAACTTTGCGAGACGCGTCCCCACCTTTTGAAAGCAAATAATTTCTAAAGATTATAATGATTAAAGAGTGCAACAAGACGACGGACACAGAAGACGACACAAACACAGCGTCACCCCTCGTCAGACAATTTCCCTCATTAATCATATGCAGCGAGCAGGTTTTCCTGAATCAAGTAATTGCGAAATCAGCCCAACTCCTTCAGTGTGGTCCAGAGGCGTTTTCGGCGAAAAGCAGTCAAGATGAATAGTCAACGCACCGACCTGCGTGGGTGGCTCGAACTGGAAGCTAATTGAACACAACCAAACTCAAGAAAAGCAGCTATCGAACCTTCCATTCATTTGACTGCAACATTAGTGTTCCCTCCGGTGAAACACCTCGTCTGTCGTCCTCAGTTCACTGTTTCTACATCCTTATAAAGAAACCACTTATCAGTTACCAAGTAGTCGTCACTTTGATTGTGATTCGAGACGGACAAGAAATCGAAACGTTTTTCCGTGATTCCTCCCCATCCAAGAAATCGAAAGCACGCGACCGTGCGTTGTGGAGTAAACGGGCTTTCAAACACGTGATGGAGGGAAACAATCTGCTGAGGCTTCACCACACTAAAGAACACTCAGGCAAACTTAAGAAATTCTTCGGACCTTCGTCAAATTACATTGTTCGCCACCGCGCCGACAACACGCGTCCGCAGCGAAAGCCACCAGAGACGCGGAGGCGCGGAGCCCTGGTCCGGCTGGTTTCCGGTTTTTTTCGCTTGGTGGCGTTTGTTTTGCTGGAGTCGCGAATAACTTCCAGCTGTATAGACATACACGCAACAATCTTTTTTATCCACTTCGTTTCAAACCAGTGGCGCATTGTTGGCGTACGCGTGTTTCTGGAAGCAGCCTTATTCGGAGCGAAGCAACTGAAGCATCTGCCCAGTGTCCTCCTACCGCGCTGATGAACGTTGAAAAACGAGCCAATAGAGAGTTTAGTAGATCGTTCCCGATACCTCCGATACCCCCGATAACGATACTAAATATGTAAGCACAAAGGCGGAGGCAGAATATCGGGTATCGTTATCGGAGTCATCGGAATGATCTACTAAACTCTCTAATGTCTGGTTCACGCGACTTGAGCGATGGAATGCGATCGAAAGCTGACCTTTTTTATCGACGAAAATGAGAGCAATGTAAGAACCTCAATTTTGACAGTAGAGAGTTTTAGTAGATCGTTCCGATACCTCCGATGCCCCCGATAACGATACTATATATGTAAGCGCAAAGGCGGAGGCAGAGTATCGGGTATCTTTATCGGAGTCATCGGAACGATCTACTAAAACTCTCTAGTGTTGGCAGTGCTGGTCTCGGAGCGCAATAATTTTAAATTTCTATACTTCGTTTCAGCTTCGGTCCAGACGCAGCCAAAGCTACAAGCGCGAGCTCCTGGCTTTCAGCATCCCTGCCAAGCACGCGCGCCGTGCAGTGCAAGCACTGTTCTGGGCCACATGCTCGCGCTGGTAGCATCGGCTGCGTCTGACCGAAGCCGGAAACGAAGTATAGACGCTTTGCACACGTGCCAGAATACAGCCGCCATTGCTGACCTTCTGCCTTACCCAGATGCCGAGCCAGCGAAGCGGGCGTTGACGAGCTTCCAGTAAAATGCCAATGCTTTGAGAAGGACACAGTAGTATCTAAAATGTGACAACAACCTGCCCTGCTGTGGTTATGATGAAATGATGTAAAACGTAATGAGAGGGCAAAAGCTGAAGGTCGGTTATGGCGGCGCCCATGCGCAGCCTGCGTAAAGCGTCTATACCATGTTCATTAGGCCGGTTCTCACATGCAGCGAAGCGCTGATGTAGTGCTGCTCACGTGTCGTCACGCTTACTGTCGTCTGCCACGAGCAACAGCTCTGACGGTGAGGTACATGCTGGGTGAACGTCTCCTGTCAACACGCGCGCCTAGCGCAAGGTCAGCGCTATGCGTTTGCGCTCCGCTTCCATCGTGTGAACAGGCCTTTGTACAAGCATCATCGAACTTGTCGTACGGTCGTGCGGTCGTGTATCACTGCTGGGGTGCACGTTAAAGACCCCAGGCTAGCGGTTGTACTGCACTGGCTAAATGGATCATCTACAGCTGGGAGACTCGTCGCCCGTCGAGGCAGACCAAGTTCTAGGCTGTATAAACATGAACACAACCCAACTTTTTTGTGGTTCGCAAGCGTAATGACGTCAGGAGAGGGAATTATAGGACACCGCCACCAAAACATTTCGTCGTCAATAGCTCTCGTTCAGAGCACCCACGGCAACACGCCCGTACGACCATAATGACGGATTCATCCGACAACGGTTTCATCGCGCCAACCGCCGACAGCACGCAATCGCAGAAGGTACACGAGAGACGATCAAAAAACGCGAAAGGACTTTTTCGGTCAGTTCAGCGGTTTCCTGCCAGGTGGTGTTCGTTTTGCTGGAGTAGCGAATGGTGATCGTATGCTCAACTGGAAAGCCGTCGAGCTTGACTTTCGCGCATTGTCCTTGTAAATAGAATGAAAGGACGTCAATCGGCGCGCAAATGCGAATGATAAGGTTCATCATTCGCGTTGTCGAGCCGCCATCCGCCTGTTTTTACCAGTAATAAATTCAGCGCACTATCGCGCGCCCCGCGCGGTTCAAATCTTTCTGAAAATTTACTGATTTTTCATGACGCTCAGCAAGTTTGTAACTGCGGTTCTGCGTTTTGTTTTCAATAACTATAAGTAA
>JAZHYW010067551.1:0-126320 GCA_037355805.1 Ixodes ricinus | reverse complement strand
TATGGCGCACCGTGCATTCACGAGGGCGCCTATCAAACCATTTAGCAGTCTTGGCCGCTGGGCAGCTATTTAGTTGCCTCGCCTCAGACACGGTCACGTGGTCGTGTCGCTGCGGGATTGATCGGGATCTCGAATTCGGCTCCCGACGGGCCGCTTTCTCTCCTAGCCACTGGATGGCGCTGCAGACGCCCCCATGGCGGGCGAGGAGAAAACCTCCTCGCCCATCGGTCGATATTGTCGGGTAACCGGGAGGCAAGAGCCTCTTAGGATTCCGGCCGGCGCTCAAGAAAGGCGAGTGCTAGCAACTGCTCTCGGGCAATAGCGGGACACGAGGCCTAGGGGCCCTCTTTGTGTTAAGCTTTAGGCTTAACGGACGTTTGTAAATATTTGAGTAATGTCGCGTGTGTTTGTAGTATAGATTGAGCGTTTTGTAGCGTTGTGTTTTTATGTACCAATAAACGGGGAGCGGAATTCCGCTCCCGTGAAAGAACCAGGCTGGACTCGGGTTGTTGACGGACCACGTGGGGAACGGCGTATCGGCGGCGGTACGCGAATTCCTACAAATGGCGCATCAACGTTGGGGCAGGTGAGCCGTAATTACGGTCGCAACGTCCGTCGACGACACTGCGTGAAAGTTTACGCGGGGCGGTCCCCCTGGTTGGCGGGTCTATACCGCGACACTGCGAAGGTGGGAAGGGTACGTCCAAACAAGTGTTCGAGATGGCCACGGGTAATTTCGCCCTCACAGATTTAATGTTTTTGGCCGACGTCGCGACGTCGACGGGGCTGGCGGAGCGGAACTCCGCGGCGATGACCGCAGCGCTGAGTCCGGACACGCCGACGGTGTCGCCGGTGGTGTCTATGCCGCAAAGCACGGAGATGTCCCGTGAATCCACGGCGTTGGTTGCGGCGTTCGCGCACGCCTTACAGAGCATGCAGAGGCAAACGCCGACGCCGAAAACCCTCATCCGTATTCCGGTGCCGGAGTACAGCGGACACAGCGATCGAGCTATGAGCGCGACCGACTTCTTGCTGGCAATCGAGCGATATCGGAAGGCTACCGGCTTGACCGAGAAGGAGACGCTAGGCAGGGTTCTGCCGGTGGCTCTCGTAGGCCCGGCGGCCACGTGGCATCGCCTTGTGGGCGAGTCAGCCGGAACACTCGACGAGTTCACGGCCCTCTTCCGACAAGAATTCTTGCCGGCAGACTACCTGCCAAGAATGCGCAGGGAACTGGAGGAAAGAACGCAGGCTCCCGCTGAGCCCTTCGCGGAGTACCTGCGGGCGATGCAGGAACTCCTGCAGATCGCCGATCCGAATGCTACGGACCAGGAGCAGGTCGAGCGGGTGGTGAGGCAGGCGCATCCCACCTTTTCGCGGTATCTGCGTGGGCGCCCATTCGGAAGTCTGAGTGAGCTCGCACATGAGGCTCGCAGGGTTCAGGCCGACCTACTGGCGGAGCGCAGGTACCACCTTCCCCCAGCACCGACCGACACGCTTGAACCCCGATGCGCTTGGCACGGGCCGGTGCCACGTGGGTATCGACGGGGGAGGCCGCAATGGCGGCGGCCAGCGGTGAGCCGAGCGGAAATCCCTGGGAGCTCACGGACGACGCCTTGGAGCCAGGATCGCTCCTAGGAAGGAGCGCGGCCGTCCATGCGACGGAATTCCGGCCGACTGGCGCACCACGGATCGCCGCAGCACAGGAGCAGACTGCCGCCGACCCGCTGCCACAAAGGGGTGAGCGCATCGGACGTTCCACTGGGGAGAATTCTATCCCAGGTTGGCGAGGCCGCTGCTTTCGGTGCCACGAAATCGGGCACTATAGGCGCGACTGCACAAGGGAGATTTCGGGAAACGGAGGAGGCCGCCGATAAAGTTATCGGCGGCGAAACAGACCAACGAGCGGGTCCCCGACATCCCATCGACGGTGTGCGTGCCAACGGCGTATCGAGTCGGGACAGCGACACGCACCGCGGCCCCATTTATTTCCCTGACAGTGGCGGGAAAGGAGTTCGCAGCCCTTCTGGATAGCGGGGCTAGTGCGTCGCTAATTGGGGACGAGGTCCTCAGGCATCTCCAACAGAAGTCCGTTCGGGTGAGGCATGGGGAGACCACTTTCCAGTTGGCTTGTGGGTCGACGACATCGAGGGGAGCAGTGCGTCTCGTGGTACGTTGGAATCAACGCGCGCAGAGACAGCGGTTCGTCCATTTGGCCGGGCTGACGGTGCCCATCATTCTTGGACGGGATTTCCTGGCCAACACCGGCATCATCCTTGACGTGGCAAGTGGCGGGTACCGAGAGGGGGCACAGGCGCCCCTTTCAAGTTTCCGAGAAAGTTCTACGGGGACCATGGCGGCAGCGCTGGGAAAAGCGACAGAACAGGAAAGAACTGACCGCGACGACGCCACGAGCCACCCAACACCGAGCTCCGTCGCGCACTGCGACGCAAGGGACCACCCGTTGGCCAATGCCGATGGACTGTCCCGACCCGAGCGAGAAAGGTTGGCGGCTTTGCTGCACAACTTTGACGAAATGTTCACCGAACAGCCGGGCTGCACCAAGCAGGTGCAACATCGCATTGAAACTGGGGACGCGCGCGCTTGGAAGTCCAATCCGCGTCCTGTGAGCCTGGCCAAGCGAAAAGCGATAGATGCCGCCGTCGATGAGCTCTTGGAGTCAGGAATCATTCGCCGGTCATCAGGACCCTGGGGATTCCCGGTGGTTTTGGTGCCAAAGAAAAACGGAACATCGAGACTCTGCGTCGATTATCGGCGCTTGAACGCGGTGACCGTAAAAGATGCGTATCCGTTTCCGAGCATCGAAGAAATCATCTCGAATCTGGGGACAGCGAACTATTTCACTACCCTCGACGCAAGCAAAGGCTACCTCCAAGTGGAGATGAGCCCGGGCGACGAAAGCAAAACTGCATTCGTGTGTCACCGAGGCTTGTTCGAGTTCACTCGGATGCCGTTCGGATTAACAGGTGCACCGATGACATTTCAGCGGTTGATCGATGGGGTGCTCGGAGATGCCAAATGGCAGCACGCGCTCGCCTACCTGGACGACATCATTGTGTACTCGGAAACTTTCGAGGACCACCTTCGTCACCTCGAGGACGTGTTGCGCAAACTGCGGATCGCCGGCCTCACTCTAAACCCGACTAAAGCCCAAATTGGAGCTTCTGAGATCAGCTTGTTGGGATTCCGGATCGAGAGAGGAAAAGTTTCCCCCGACGCGGACAAGTTGCGGGCGATCTTGGAGTTCCCAGTCCCTACCGATGTCGGGGGAGTGCGCCGTTTTCTCGGCATGATAGGATACTACCGAGCCTACATCCCGAACTGCGCAGCCATGCAGGCACCCCTCACGCAATTGCTGAGGAAAGCGGTTCCCTGGAGCTGGGAGGCGCCGCAGGAGGAGGCGTTCCTCCAGCTGACCGAGGCATTGGCGCGTACAGCATCCCTCAAACTGCCAGACCTGAATAGGCCATTCACGATCCAGACGGACGCAAGCGACCAGGGTCTCGGCGCGGTACTCTTGCAGGAGGCAGAGGGAGAGATCCGACCGGTGGCATTTGCCAGCCGGGCGCTGAACCCGGCGGAGAAGAACTACACGGTGAGTGAGCGCGAATGCCTCGCCATCATTTTCGCTCTCAAGAAGTTCGATCATTATGTCGAGGGGACGGAATTCACGATCGAGACGGACCATATGGCCCTCGCGTGGCTCTCCCGAATCAAGGAACCCGCCGGAAGACTGGCGCGCTGGGCCTTGACACTGCAGAAGTACGAGTACCGAATTCGGTACCGGAAGGGCACGACAAATGTGGTGGCCGACGCGCTTTCCCGCGCACCCGTGGATCCCCCACCGAGCGAGGCAGCAGACTACGGAGGCGGTGCCATCCACCGGGAGACGGGAAATCCCGCCTCGCCCTCCGCTCCCCACTGTCGCGGCGTCGCGCAGCTGGCTGAGGCGATTACCTCACTGGGACCGGCGTTCAACCGAACGGAACTGTTCGAAGCACAGCAGAGCGATTCGTTTTGTCGCGCTATCTTCGACCGGCTCAGGCAAGAGATGGATCCTGACCAGACAGGCGAAAAGACGCTCCGGCACTCCGGAACACCGAGAGGGCCAAGCGCCACCGCCCAGGAGTCAGACATTGAAGCAGGTGAGCTGGAGTCTTACCTGATCGATGGGGACGGCGTCCTGCTGCGCTACTTTCCGGAAGAGAGCGATTCAAGTGAGTCGTTCAAGACCGTGATTCCCCGCGATCTCAGAGTGGCAGCGCTGCGTCACTACCACGATGCGGACGGTCACGGCAGTGCACCGAAGTCGTGGCATAAGCTGCGCCGTTTCGCTACCTGGCCGGGCATGAAGGGGCAGCTGTGCCGTTATGTCCGGAGCTGCGCCGTGTGCCAAGAGCGCAAGCCCAGGGGGGCAGACCACCCGGCCTGCTCGAGCCGATCGTGAGTACGCGGCCATGGGAGATCGCGGCCTGCGACTTGATGGGACCCCTGCCGCGGTCAAGCGGAGGCTATCAACATGTGTTGGTAGTAACCTGCCACTTCACCGGATTCGTCGAGATGTTTCCAATGCGGAAGGTGACAGCCAAGGGAGTCCTGAGCAGGCTGTCAGAGGTCTGGTGCCGCTACGGGTTCCCCGAGAGACTGGTGAGTGACAATGCCTCGATATTTTGCTCGAAAGTTTTCGCGGCAACCTGTCAGGCCCTCGGGATTAAGCATTGTAAGACTTCGTGTTACCATCCCCAAGCAAATGTGACCGAGCGGCGGAACCGCGACATTAAGCCGCTGCTCGGGGCGTATGCTCGTAAGCAGCGGGACTGGGATCTGCACTTGGATTCGATTTCGTTTGCATTGCGGTCCAACCTCAACCGCAGCACTGGGTTCACACCCGCGCTGCTGAACTTCGGCAGAGAACTCTCTACGCCGACCGATGCGGTTCTTCGCCCGCGACCGAGCGCGGCCAGAGCGGTGCCCTCGCACGAGGATTTCGCGACGCGTACAAGAGAGCGACTGTCGCGGGCGCTGGACGCCGCTCGCGGAAACAGGGCTCGCGCGCGCGCGGAGCAGAAGAACACCTACGACAAAGCGCACCGCGATGCGCAGTTCGAGGTGGGCGACACCGTTCTTCGGCGAAGTCACGTTCAGAGCGATGCGAGCAAGTTCTTCTCGGCGGCGTTGGCCCCCAAGTGGGTTGGCCCCTTCGTCATCGATTCCAAGAGGTCCCGACTGACATACACGCTGAGGGACCAGAATTCTGATCTCGTCCGCGGGACAGTTCACATCGGCGAACTGAAACCCTTTTTCCCCAGGGAAGGGGATGAGCCGGTCAAGCGGCCGCAAAGGGGCATTCGCGGGCACCAACGATCTCAGGATTTCCTGGGACCACCGCGGCACAGCTACAACACGCGTAGCCGGAGGCAACCCGATGGGATCGGAACCTCGTAGAGTGCGTGGCCCGGGAAAGGGAAGAAGAGGGTGAACGATCCGAAATCGGCGTTCCCGGCATTGTTTTTTTTTTCTTTTTTTTCTTTGTGGATGGGGGGAGGGGGTGCCTCGGAACCCTCAGTGTTTTTTTTTGTTTTGTTCTTGCTTTCAATGTTTTTATTTTTGCGCACGGCGTTCGGCTGGTAAACTGTCATCGGCCCTGCGGCTGCTGCCTCGAGACGCAACTTGGTGTGCACCGAATGGTCCTCTCCTGGGAGACGATGAAAGGATGAGTCGCCGTTCGGACGAACACCAGCCTGGGCTCAACTCTTCATCTTCGGGCAGCGTATTCCCCGGCCGGAACCACAGCTGGGGGAGCCTCGTTGGACGTCCGCGACGCCACGCAGGACGCCGGGGTGCAGTTCTCAGTGACATTGAACTTCCAGCCCCGCATCGCTCCGGGAGGGCCGTCACAGCTGGGTCACAACCACAGTCCCTCTCCGGTGCACCACTCCATGTGGGAGGCCAGTCTCATGGTGGCCAGGCACACTGTTCAAGGACCCCGTTGCCCCGGAGGCCGCCGCCAAGCCGAAGTCGACACAGTCTACTGTGAGGTGTGCGGTGGCCGCGAACCCCAGGCCTCAGGCGAACTGATGGACCTCAGTGAGGACGACCCATGGGACCAGTGGTGTGGGTGTGCGTGTAGGGGGTTTCCAGGCCAAACAACGACGGTGTTCCCGAGCAGCCTAGCCGTACGTCGGAATCCCGGCGTACTTCGATTTTTAGGAGAGGGGAGTATGGCGCACCGTGCATTCACGAGGGCGCCTATCAAACCATTTAGCCGTCTTGGCCGCTGGGCAGCTATTTAGTTGCCTCGCCTCAGACACGATCACGTGGTCGTGTCGCCGCGGGATCGATCGGGATCTCGAATTCGGCTCCCGACGGGCCGCTTTCTCTCCTAGCCACTGGATGGCGCTGCAGACGCCCCCATGGCGGGCGAGGAGAAAACCTCCTCGCCCATCGGTCGATATTGTCGGGTAACCGGGAGGCAAGAGTCTCTTAGGATTCCGGCCGGCGCTCAAGAAAGGCGAGTGCTAGCAACTGCTCTCGGGCAATAGCGGGACACGAGGCCTAGGGGCCCTCTTTGTGTTAAGCTTTAGGCTTAACGGACGTTTGTAAATATTTGAGTAATGTCGCGTGTGTTTGTAGTATAGATTGAGCGTTTTGTAGCGTTGTGTTTTTATGTACCAATAAACGGGGAGCGGAATTCCGCTCCCGTGAAAGAACCAGGCTGGACTCGGGTTGTTGACGGACCACGTGGGGAACGGCGTATCGGCGGCGGTATTTTCGCGCATGTGGGGATATTGCGAAAGCGCTTGCCCTCACAAATTGTGAGGAACGTTGCAGGAACACTTGTGGCAGAGATGGGCTGGAGGAAAGCTCAAGCTAGCGTCGTCTTCCGAAAGGCTTTTTCTTGAAATTAAATTAATTCTCCAGCCTGTGTCGGCACGGAGATAGCGAAAGTGTTCTATTGTTCTTGATTTCAGGGTCTGCAATTGCTCTTGAATCGTGGTCCTCAACTTTCTTGGCACCTCCACATCGGAGGACTCGCTCAAAACTATTCAGCTGGGGAAAGATGTCCTAAAACCATTTTTTCCGTCCGGCTGCTTCATGCATCCGAGTTCTGGATAATCGCATCGATCTTGTCATGCGCACTGAAGATTGTGACTGCTATTCACGTAAAAAAATACAGGTGAAGTTGGCCATATCAGAGTCCTCGAACAGAAGCTCCAGCTCCGCTGCTTTTCCTTTTTCACAAAATTAAAAAAATAAACTGAGTTTTTTTTTTGCGTCGTTTGTTTTGTGGGGAGAAAAACGAGACGAGTGCTTTATTGGTCATAAACATCGAGGATTGGTTCTAAGCGGCATTCGCGTAAAGTACAAAAATTGTTTCACCGCCCCTTTGAGACGAAAAAATCTTTCGTCGGAGGATTTTGTCTTCTACATTTTAATTATCTGAGAGGGATCGACAAAACTAAGTACTTCAAATTACTAAACTACGACTCAAAGTCACATGAACCAATTAAGGAAGATAAAAGTAAATATCATATCATACTGACTGTAAAATAAAATAAAAAGACAACATTAATATTGTTCTTGAATAACGTGCAAATACTGAGTAGAACGTTGCCACGCCGAGGCTATTCTGTGCATAATGATGTGAGACTAATTCTCCCCAAAAGGTCGGTCTCGATTTTTTAAATTTGTTCTTATGCTTGCCCGTTTTATGCGTTTTTTCTTGACAGCCTTTAGTGTATATTGCATTACTATCATATTATTGCTGTGTTCTAATTTATTATTGTGGACTGTTGCTGCTATCATGCTTCGGCGCTGCGGACCTTTTCTGTAAATGAAAATCACTGCGACTTTTTGAGTAAACCTGTAAATACTCATAAAAAGGGAACCAAGTCTACTGTGTGACACACTTCTGACCACGCTTCACAAAATCAGGTAATTTAAAAGGGTCACTTCGCAAATGTTCGGTAGCATGTCGAAACAGTTTTTTTGACTTCATCACTCTCCGAGCGTCTTGCTTGTTTTTGAATGGGTGTACACATACTTGAGGTGGCCCAGCAGCGTTCAGACAGAGACGGCACAAGATCCACGCGCCCCCCATTTTGCGATTGCTCGCAATGTGTCCGTCAATGTGAAAGCCTATCATGCCGGAGGAACTCCCGTGCGCCCTTTAATGCCTTTCAGTTGACACTAAACTGGGCCAGCGCATATTGCCTCTGACTCGTACGTTCGATATGTTATGCGTTTCTTTGGTGTCGGGAAAAATACAGTTTTTTTGTTTTTTTTGTTTTAGTCGTCAAGGTAAATACATTATGTCATAGCCTCCTTTATTCTACCGCGTGTCCAAATAGGCAAGGCTCTGTAAATCGACCGCAAAATCGGTTTCTTAACCTATCGCTTTCCGATTTTGCGCAGCGTTGGCCACAGGTGGTGCATTCTTTCTACATAAAATTCGCAAAGAGCGAACTTATTTGAGGAAAAAGTAAAAAAAAAACGAAAAAAGCTTAGCTCCTATGGAAACGCAGCGAAGCCACCGGTCTTTAAACCATAGGGCGCCCTATGGTTTGAAGACCGGTGGCTTCGCTGCTTTTCCATAGGAGTTAAACCTTTCTTTCTTTACTTTTTCCTCAGGTAAGTTCGCTCTTTGCGACTTTTATAGAAAAAATGCACCACCTGTGGCCAACGCTGTGCAAAATCGGAAAGCGATAGGTTAAGAAACCGATTTTGCGGTCGATTTAAAGAGCCTGGCCGCTATTTGGGACACGAGGTAGAACAGGGATCTTCAAACCCCGGGCTGCTGGCCAGCGGAAATCTTCCGACTGGCCTGTGGCTAGTAGCGGTCCTTCCAATAAAGCCCGGCCCGCAACCCGCTTTCAGCAGACCCGCTGCTACCGGCGCAAAAAGTGCGCCTAAAGAAACTACGCAGCGACGCGCTTCAAATTAGTAAAAAAGATACCAGAAAGAACGAGAAAAACTGCATCGTAACGCGGGTCCTCTTGCCACATTCTTTGATGGCACATGTTAGCACCAGCAAACCATTTATAGTCACCTGCTTCATGCCTGTGTAACTTGAAAAACTCCCTTGTATTCTCATATACGCACATTGTGCTTAGTGTCCTCTGTCACAACTATTGCATAATGTAGCGTCAGTTTTCTCATTCCATTAGTCTTTTGCACTCCGCGAATGCGCCAAAGTTCCCATGCGCTTTGATTTAGACCTGGTGAGTTTTCTTGGTCACGATTGTTGTGTAATGTCATAATTAAATAAATTTTATTTTTAAAATTGAAATATATGTATTATCCACCTTGGGGTTTTTTAACACTTACTCTAACATTCACTTTTTGTGTTTTAATGCTTATCTAGGTTAATGTGTTTGATTTCTTCGTTTTCACTACTCCTCGTTTTTTCCGGCACTCGAGACCGCGACAACATATCTAATCCGGCCTTTAGTCACAAGTTTAGAGATCCCTGTTCAAGTCCGCCTGTCAAGTCCCGAAATAACGTTGCCGCTGTAAAGGGGAAGAAGATCAGGGACAGTGGCGTACCAACTTGTTCTTGAGTAAAGGGGGCAAACCAGACCCCCCCCCCCCCCCCTTCCCCGGGCCGGGGGCAGCGCCCCTGGGTATCCCTTGGGCGCCGCCGGGCAGTGTTTGCCCTGCCCGGTGGCGGCTGTTTCAGGGAGGGCAAAACATGCCTCGCCCCCGCCCCTCTGAGAACTGGGGGGGGGGGGCAAGCGCTCTGCCCCCCCCCCCCGAATTGGTACGCCCATGATCAGGGAAGAAGGCGCGCGCAGGGGGATTGTCAGGCAGTGCAGAAGAATGCCCCAGCGGTAAATTCCTCAAATACGGTCACGATCATTTTTGTTTTCTTTATTTCGTGAAAAACAAAACAAAAACAATTTGCGTTGATTTTCCGCTATTTCGCCCCTCTACCGTTTCTCAATGTGCTGGTACGCTGGTAGCCTCCTTTCATGGCCTCCTTTCCTCTTTTTCTTTTTCTCACCGTGTTGACTCTGGCTGATCGCGCCTGCGTGTGTGGACTGTGATCTCGGATGTAACGCAAACATGCAAACGCAGATGTGTTTGCGGAGAGGCCGCAAGCCGCCGCGTGGCGTTGGTTCCCAGGCCGCCCCAGAAGTTGCGCTGCGCTGCCAAATGGGTAAACTCTAAAAGAAGCCCTGGCGTCTACTTCCCCGTTCCCGCGTAACACTCGGAGAGCCAATCACCGCAACTTACGGAGGCAGCTCAGCGTATGACGATGCCGAAACATATGTTTAGACCAAACAACGCAGTCAGTGAGTTGTGACATTAAGCAATGCAAGCGAGACGTTTTGCATTGCATGCTTAATGTCATAACTTAGACTGCGTTTTCTGATCTACGGTAAACATATGTTTCGGCCTCGTCATTTGCTGAGATGCCTCTGTAAATGGCGGTGATTGGCTCTCCGAATGTTGTGCAAAAAAGTAGACGAATGATAGTCTTTTGTTCAGAGTGGTATATTCGTTTGGCGCTGCTTCTCGCCTTTTTCCGGCGACCGAGAGCTCCATGGGATCCGTCGGAAAACCCGGAATCTTCTATGTGGACGCCTCTGGCCCTCACCATGGGGGGTGGTACGCGGCCGCAGTCGTCCACCAAAATGTCCTGGTGAACGGCCTAACATTCAGAGCTCAAGACGTAACACATGCGGAGGAGATCGCCATCGCTCTAGCCGCCGCAGACCAGGACTCGCGAGTCATCACCGACTCCGAGAGGAGCCTGCAAGAAATATTGAACAGGGCTACATTCCTCTCTGCGTATCGCATCCTTGAAGATAGCGACTACCTTGGGGCCCCCCGCGTCTCGAACGAGCGTCTGGGCTCCTGCTCACATGGGCCTCGAAACGAAACCGCAGACGCCGCCATTTGCGCGCTCACTCTCCGGACAACGCCTTCAGACCCTTCCGAAATGGATCCGCGAACCCAATCCGGCCCTCACTTTTCGAGAAATTACTCAATTATACCAATCCGGCCACGCAATTTATCCTAAGCCTTGTAAGGGCCTTACAAAAGCGGAGGAGCGCACACTCCACCGTCTTTACACCAAAAACCCTGATGTGCCCGGCAGTTTTAAGACACTTTGATCCTGCTTATACAGGAAAATGCCCGCATTGTGCGGGAGAAGTCTTCGGACATCTTCCACATGGTGTGGGCATGCCAATCAACCCCGAACCTCGTCCCAATACTCAAGCCCCACCCGGAAGGACTGGGAGGCAGCCCTGCTCGACTGGTCCGACCTGGCGAGCCAGAAGGCCCTGGTTGACCGAGCCCGAGCCGCGGCGGTCGCGAATGGGCTCCTGTATTGAGGAGTCCACTTAGTGTTTGTGAGAGGTGGCCCCCACTGGGCCACCTCGAACAACCTCCCTCATGATACACCTGTAATAAAGTTTTTCAGATAGACAGATAACTCTACCGGCTATAGAACGACACGAGATGAACGGCAAGTTCTGTGCGTATGGGATCCACATGTCGTAGGTATAATCACTTGACAGCTTGAAAAACGCAAGGTGTGGTGAATTCCGCGCATCTCATTATCGCTCCGCATCTAATAAAATTGCAGCATTCACCGATGAGAACGCAAGAAGAACCAATCCCGATGCAATCAGCGTGACCATTACAAGACACACCCTGCGCGTCTCTGGCTTGTCAGTAACAAACATGTATACGTAACGCGTTCCTAGTAATGAGTCACTTCTACCTAGTTACTTTTTAGGCAACGAGGAACGTATTTAGTTACTTAAAAAAACGAAACGAGTAACATACTTAGCTACTTTTATTGCCAAGTAACGAGAACAACGGTATTTCGTTACTTTTGTAGAGTAATGTGTTCAACAACGTTTAAAAAACACTCGTTTTAATCCTAACGAGAGTATGCGTCCATTGCGACAAAGGCAGATGATTACGGAAATGACCAGCTGAACGAAAAACAGGATCCCTAAACTCGTCAAACACAAAACTGGGGCCAAAGTTTGCGGTACGCGCTGATTGGACACTCCCGACGATTGCATCAGGCGGAGCAAGATGTCAGCCGTCCAAACTCTCTCGGTGCTCAAATTCAAGCGAGATTGAGGATCACAAAGTCGCAACGAGCTTCATCAGAGCGCGGCGAGCAACACCGTGGGGCCATGCGATTCAACGGCCGCACTAATGACGTCGCGCCCGTGTCCCTACAGCTTTACGCCGCGTTAAAGTTAATGCTTTCTATGGCCTCTAAACTCGTCAAACACAAAGTTGGGGCCAGAGTTGACGGAGCGTACCGATTGGCTTATCACGACGATGACTTCGCGTTTTTTTCGCCGACGTCCAATCGGCTAGCTCCGCGAACTTTCGGCTCCAACTTTGTGTTTGACGAGTTTAGGGCCCTAGATTGTTCCAGGCGAACTCTGAAAACACTGAGCTTTCACGTCACAGGATTGTCGTTTGTGGAAGTTATCTGTCACGACAAAGTGACGTTTCACAACTTCGGGAAGGAGTTATTTGAGGCCAACATCTTCGCTTCGGAGTCGAGGCGAAGGTTGAACTTTGTGATATTGTGGAGCCGCGCGACGGTGTACGCGATTTTAGAGCTCATCTTCCGCCACTATCGACAACGTTACCGGGGCCGCCGAGAGGCAGTGTGGGTAGTGACGTCGGTAGTGTTTGAGAGATGAGGGGGCGACGGGGGTCGGCGAGAAAAAAACCGAGGGAAGGAAAATAAAAACGGGTGCGACCAACACACACACAAACTCTCTCTCACACACACACGCATACACAGAATTCGAGGTGAGGACGTGCAGTAGAAAATGTTCGGGAGAAAGAGAGAGATATTGGGGTAATAAAGAAGGGGATATCTCTTCCCCCGAATTTTTATTGTACCTTTCTGAAATGTCTTGGCACTATATAGGCGGTCATGCTCTGAGGCCGAAACGATCGCTCCCCCCCCCCTCCCCATTACCTCTTTATGCCCCTTGCACCCTCTTTCCACGCAACTTGGGGGGGGGGGAGAATCGCCCCCTCCCGTCACCCTGTTTCGACGCACCCTCTTAGAGGTGTTTTAATTGAGAGACCACGAGGAACTAAGCAGCGTGCAATTTTCGAAATAATGGTTTCAGAGGTTCTGGAATTAATACGGTTCGCGTTTTATGAACTCACGAGCGGCCATGCCTACCGAAAGCGAGAGGCTTGTGGCAAGGCTTGTAGTTTGCAAGTGCGTGCAGTGCCGTCCTTTTACACTTTGCAGCATTGACGTCAGGCTCAGGATTATCAGCTTTGAACGACAAATTTGATGGTGCATGTTTGAATTGATGGTGACTAGTTTGATTGTTTATAATAGCGAGTTTTAGTAGACCGTGTTTCCCCCTCCGCTAAGCCCCTCCGCTACCCGGAACTCTACAGCCAAGGCCATCGGCGCGCAGGCGCAGTGGCGATTCCGCGCTCCGCTCTGCAGAGCGGCTGTACGAAAACGATCTACTAAAACTCCCTAATAGAAGCTTGGAGTCATTGTGTTCTTAAAACATCACCGCCGATATTGACAACCTGACATTACTCTTATTTATACGTAGCAGAGCGGGCTGGAAAGAGTTCAAACCGAAGAAGAAAAACACTAAAATGGAGGGAAAACAAACACCCACAATTTTGAAGAAAAAAAATAGATGAATTGTGAGTGTTTGTCCTTCGTTCATTTCAGTGTTTTATTCTTTCTGTGTGAACCATTGCTTTTGTTTCCGTTGATAAAGGCAGAATTAATCCCAGTTTGACTAATCTTGGAAAGCTTACCACACCGACGTTATTAGTAGCATACGTGGCCAATAGTCAGTACTTTGAAAAATAAAACAGTAAATTGATTTTATCCCGTCGATGGGGTACAACTGCCCAGAGGCGAACTCCGCTCGTAGGCGGGCAGCGCTACTCCTCTGGTCCTGACTAGAGCCACTGAATGAGCTGAGCTTAGAGTATCGCCATTCCGTTCCCCAACATTGTTGTGGGCGCCGCGAATTCGGCTTGTATGCAGAGCAGACGCAACTGCCGATCGTCGCGATTCAAAAGTGCGACTTCCTCAGCATTAGATTTGGTGCTAGGAAGGTCATGTAATATTGCTTTGCTCTGTCGCGAACTGTTTTAACATTTGTGGAGGGCGGAAAAGGGTTTCCTGTGATTTCAGATAAAGCTTCAGATAACTGGCAACCATCATTTTAAGACACGATATGTCCAAGTTTCGTTACTCTGAAGCGTAGCTAATTTAGTGGCACTAGTCCTGACCTATGCCACGTCGGGCTACACCTTGATCATAAGGCCGAGAGAAAGGAAAGGGACGGCAGAAAAGTTTTGCACTAAATTTAGCTTTATCGGCGGAAATCAGACCGATATCAGACTGCCAACTTTGACGGTGTTGATTTTAGAATGCGATTGCCCCAAGCCTCAGCCGTGCTTTTTAGACACTATCAAACAATGTTGGTCGCAGCTGGTGATCTTTGTTGTGAGGTCACACGTATGAATTACGGTCGTCTCCGCGCGCTCTCTCGTGCTGCTCTTGTTCGGCGCTTAGGGAGGGGGGAGGGGTAGGAACTTTTCGCCCCATAATGAAAAACGTCAGGAAGGTAAGCGGATCTGCGAATTTGTGAGAAGCGACGACTCTGCGGCGTTCTTTGGGCCGCTCCTCCCACTACGTCATAACGCAAAGATTATTTAGGAAGCAGTAGTAGATCGTTTTTCTCCTACGCTACAGTATTCGTAAATAAAAGGCCGCTGCTGCGCATGCGCGCCGCCTGCCTTCTCTGGATATAGTTCAAGGTCTTGTGGCGGATTACAGAGCGCTATGCGGGTGCTTAGAGGGCTGCGGAAACGGTCTACTAAAACTCCCTACTGTGTTCCACGAGTTTAGTGACCCAGATGGGTAAACCGAAAAACAACTAAAAAGTATATCAGTAGAGGAACGTTTAGCGCTGAACACGTTAATCGAACACTAGAGCTGGGAATACCCTTTACCCAGAGAACACAATAAGGTTCACTGGTTGAACCTTTTAGAATCAGGTACAGGCCGAATGTAAACCCGGAGGTTGCCTAGGTGGGAAGGCACAGAACCCATTCTCAACTTAATACTTTAGAAGCGGAGAAAACAAAGAGAGAGTTGAATCCCAGATTCACCAGCTCTTCCTGACGAGAAAAGTAACCCTCTACTTCTGAGGTAAAGTAATTCGTTCGTTTGGAGAATCGGTAACCAGTATCGTATTTAGTTTCTTTTGAGCCAGTAACGAGTAGCGGTATTTAGCTCCTTTTTTGTGTAACGTGTACATGGCTGGTCAGTAACTATAGCAGTCTTGTTGTCGTTAAAAAAAAACATTTTTTTTTGCGCTATTTAAAACCAAAAGCAGAGCCCTGTGAAATTTTAGTTGCCAGCGGATCTTCGAAAGCTGATGGATAATAATGGTAGTTACGCTAAAATGGCGAATGAAAAAAAAGGATTAAAAATGGTTCCTGAATTTGTATGAGGTCATTTGTTCTTTCATTTCAGTGTTTTATGCGTTTCGGTGATCGCTTGTTTTGAGAAATGATAACGCGTATGATCTACACGAAAGAACGCAAACACAACAGGAAAAAAACTAAAAGCACAAAACGGGACTAAACTTTCTTTTTAAATAATTTAAAAAAGCTTTTTTAAAGCACACACACAAAAAAAAAACTGAAGGGGCGCGGCTCGAGTTCTCAGTTTGAAATATGACTTGAATTAAAATCTTTTGTTTCGCTGAAACGTATGCCCTCGTTTGTCAGCATTCCGGGTGCTTTAATAAAGAACCCTGACGTCCAACAATGAACGCACCAGTCGAGACAAATCGAGGAAGCTATATGATACATTTTTCAAAAGTGTAACGTAAAACAACCTTTTCTGTTTTTATTTTGATTGGGGAAGGCTGCTTCAGCTATCTTTGTTCATGAGCTCTGAAATTACAATGTCTCATATCTTAACGTGATGTATTATGTTTCATGAATAAATATACTATAGGAGCTACCCGTTTACTAAAAAGAAATTCGGCAGACGCCGTTCCGTGTCAAGAACAACTTGCCGCCCTGCTGCGCGGCGGTTGTTGCGGATGTAACCTTATCCTGCGCTCCGTGCAAATCCACTAAGCACGTTAGGCTCTGCGGTACGATCTATGGGCTCTCCTGCACCTGCATGCATACCTTGAACTTCGATTAGGCTATGCGCGAGCACATTGTTTAAAATTCCATAGCCCTGCCTGCATTTTATACTTTGTCTCAGCTTAAGTCCAGACGGAGACGACGCTAGGAGCTAACGGGGCCAATCAAACAGCGTATAAAGCGCAAGTCACTAAGCATTTCATGTTTATGATTGGTTCAGCACTGATAAAACACGCACAGAAACATGACCAACATGTACCATGATTGTGCGCTTTTGACACTGTCTGATTGGTCACATGAGTTCGTAGCGTGGGCTGCGTCTGGACTTAAGGTGCAACGAAGCCTACATATGCAACCCAGCACGCGCGACCAAATCACGCCACATGCGCACGAAGAACCGGACTGAATAGGTGAGCGGCGTTTGGCACCTTCCAGTTTCTGAGGAAATTTTTTTCACAGTTGACAAACGATGACAATAAGCTGCAAGCCTGTGCAAGCATGGTTCGGAAACTTCCATACTGTATAATTTTCAGAACTGTGCTTAATACAGGTTTGAAGATCCTCGTGGTCGTTTTTCAACAGCTAAACAAACTTTCCTAACGAACCGTAAGTTGGCAAACGCAGCTCGCCAATTGGAAAAATGTACAAGTCGTCATCAGCACGAGCTGGGGGTAGAGCAACTGGTCGCAGGCCGTGAGTAACGGTTTTAACGATGCGAAAGACATCTGGCTAAGGCTCGCTTTCACTACCCGCTTGACTACGGAAAAACAATGGCCGCAAGCGAATACATGCTACTCGAGCGAGCAAGCATGCGCAATTGCTAGCCTTCCAAAACCACCTTTTTGCGCACGCCCTGCGCGCGCTTGCACGCGTGGTGCACCAGACGGGGCGCCACGCAACGTTAACTCTCGTTTTCGCAATTTTTAGGGCAACCGAAGTGGCGAAGACTATTAGCGGCGAGATTAGTGTGCCTTCATACACACGCGCGCTTTTGCTTGAGTGGTGACATCTCAGCCATTTTTACGCCCAATCGTCTTTTTATGCATTTTGAAGTACGCGCAATCCGCTGTCAATCAGCTCGAGCGCGTAGCTTTGGCTAATGCAGAGACGCCATTTTAGCGCCCAAGTCACGCACCAAGTGCGCGAGAGCGTCACGGGCTGAACATTCCGTGCAACAATGGATGTCTTCACCCTGAGACAGACAGACATGTAGGCACCCTAGGCGAGATGTTTCTGTGGCGCCCTCGTTTTGTTACCCTTCGTGACGTCATTACCTTGTGAACAACAAGTTCACAAGGCAACACTGCCAACACCGTCAAAATTGAAGTTCTTACATTCCTCTTATTTCCGTCGATGAGACATCCTTTGCTGACGTCATAGTCAGCATTCGGCCAATTGTGGTGGGCCGACCACAGCGACGCTTTCGTTCGCTCACGTCGCCAATAGCCCGTTGTAACTGAAGAACGAAGGGCGAGGGTAAGCGGGCTGAAGAGGAGGAAGCAGACGGAACCCTGGAGAAGAGAGAGGGATACCTTCTTCTCTCTTTAGCGTTCCGTCTGCTTCCTCCTCTCCGGCCCGTCTTACACTCACCCTTCGTTCTTGAGTTGCAACGAACTATATATATACGTTTACAATGCTAGACTATCGTCTGATAGTCTAGCATTGCTGAGGCGCACCTACGGCCTCAGCAATGCTTGACTATCAGACGATCTACCCACACCAGCAGCAAGGTGGCCGCGCCCAGAGGCAGGAGTCGGGCTTCAAGGGCGCTGCCATCTTTATCGCCTGGGGTGCGCTTGAACGCGTCATAATCGGATTACGAAGCCTTACCAAGGCGTCGTAATAGGATTATGGCAGCGTCCAAGCGCACTCCCCTGAGCAAGATGGCGGAGTCCTGAGAACGGACTTGCAAACGTGAATGTCAAGCGCGAATTTATCCGGCACGTCTTGCGTTTAGACGTGTATTTCGGTATTGAAGACGTTTCCCAAGTAGTTTGGCCACGTGTGCGTTCCCGAAAGTTTAGGGAATCCCATTCTCGTGTCCTATTTACCTTAACAAAAGCCCCCATAAGGGCCGATCTTTTGTCCGACACCACAAATTGACACCGAAAAACACCGAATCTGTGGGATAGAATAAACGCCGAAAAAAACACCTCTGACATCGATGAAAAATAAACCTTCGAAAACACGTGGCCCTAAATACGACGCGTCCTATGCATTCAGCACGGTTTCACAAGTTAAAAACATTAAACGTTACAAGAGTTCAACTTCTACTCTTATGTATTGCTCATTACAGTCGGGAATATTTGACATGATAATACATTACTGTAAGACTCGGTTAGCTTTTATTTGCTTATTGTGACGTGCTGGAAAACATGAAAAAATAAAATGTGTTTTAGAGCGTGTTGGTAGATAAGACACGCGTCTCCTTAAAGTCATTCAGTCGTCACCTTAATTTATAATTCTAACCCTAAAAAAAAGAAAAAAAATATTTAGTGAATATTTATGAAAAAAAAATCCAGCAGAGCTCTTTCAAGGATGAAATATATATTTTTTAATTATTATAAAATGGTTTTAAAGCGCTTCGTTTTGCTTTTGAGAAGTCGATGTCGATTTAATATTAAGAAAGAGTCCCGAGGGATTTTAAAGTAATGAATCGAAGACACGATATCAGTCTACCAAAAATCAGCGGAAAGAAGTACAAACCCCACAAAACTTCGTAATTTATTCCTTAGATTTGTTTTTTAGCCTCCGCGGTAGTAATGAGATGGACAGTGCATTGCGTATCTTTCCTTGTCGTCGGTGCTACACACACAGAAGATAGTGTTCTATAAAATAAGAAAAAATGCTATGAGGGAAATTTAGTATCGATGATTAAGGGGAACGACTTAAAACACATCTCAAACAAAACGCAAGGAGGCGGAGAAAAGTTCACCTCCTGCACAAAACATAACGTGCCGGACGGACGTCGTCAGCAAAAAAGATTAAGCGATCTCACACCTCTTCTACAACATCCCTGCCGTCACAAAAAAAGAAAAAATCAGGCTGTCTATAGAAACCATGTTTACATTTTAACGAATCTTTCCATTTCCTATGCAGTGACGTCGTTTCAAAAAATTCCAATGGAGTTTCTATAGACTTTCTTTCAACCGAAGTCTATAGAGTGTGGATGATAGAAACGCTATGCACTTTATATTGCCACGTCCCGCTAGACGTTCTGCAACCATAGTTTTACGAAATTTCTATAGACAAGACTTGATAGAATAATAGGAGGTAGTGCGGAGAAGCGACATCAAAGACAGTTGAAACCTGCTTGCGGAGGCTGATTTTTTCAACTGGGTCGGTGTTGTGTGTGTCCTTGTTTTCCGTGCCTCCAGTTTTATTATGTTTCAAATCATTATCGCTTCTTGCAATGCTTTATAGACCTGTGTCCAAAATCCTAGCCCTAGGCGAAAGCTCGCCCTGCAGAACACAGGGATCCTGGTTCGATCCCCATCCCTGCCAGTTTAGATCTGGATAAGCACCGTACCGGCGTGCAGTCGGGTATCATTAGAGAGTTTTAGTGGACCGTACGCTAGAACTTTGCGTATACGCAAAGCTCTAGCGTACGCAAGGAAATTTCGGGTCGTGAGCGCGCATGCGCAGAACGCAATTGAAGAGCTAGCGTATTGCGTACGCACGCAACGCTGGGGATGCTGCGTTGCGGGCCAGCGGGCTTTTCGGGAAGCTCTCGAGATATCTCGGGCCCAACGAGAGCACCAGTTTCGAGATGCCAGTTACCTCGACAGGCGCAGCAAGGGCGACAGGGTATTCACGAAGTACAGTGTTACGTGAAATTGTGCGGTGTTCAGCTCGGCTATTTATTCCGGGACCTACCGCGGTCGAATCAGATCGCCGTGCAGCTGAAGCAGTGCATAGTGAAAATGTTCACCGCTCGCAATGTGCGTCAACGCTGCGATCTGCTCGATGCTAAGCCTATTCGCACAGTTCATCGCCGACGGACGAACTTCAAGAAATCGCCGAAGTGGTCGCTATGCACTGGACATCAGTAGGTCATGGATTTCATTCCGCGATAGCATTGATGAAAGGTGCCATTTCCACGGGACAATTGACGGAGACTCCGTGATCGAATTTGGCTACGCACTCGTACTCGTAGCCTCTCTACCCTGCAGAAAAGCTGGCTTGACGAGGCAGCTGCGGCTTGGTTTAATTTGAAATAAAATATTTGCCCACGTTATCATTTTCAATTTTTTTTTTTTTTTGTGCGGAGCGTGGTGGCTTTATAAGCACGTGGAATTCTACGGCTCGGGCGAATTTAACCAAGGTCATGCGAGGTGTTCATTCGGAAACGTAACGCACAATTAAATTCGGTCCGAGCAGGTCGTTTTTAGTGCACGCTATATTATTGCGTATTGCCTACGTAAGGAGCCAGCAACGCTAAACTAAAACTCTCTACTACTGCGTAGAGCACGTTAAAAACACCAGGCTAGCGGTTGTACCGCACTGGCTATATTGCTCATTTTTAGCTGAGAAACAAGTCACCCACTAAGGCAAGACACTAATTTCCGGCTCTACAACATACACACACCAATTTGTTTTCAAACCTTTTTAGTAACCTAGCTTTTAGTGAGAGAAAAAACTTAAAAAAATAACGCGTGTTTTATATAGAGATATGCACAAGCATGGAACCCGGCTGGTGCCCCTTGCATCCGTTCAAGCACGTGCAGCTTGCGCGTGGACATATCTTTGGCAAGATTAAAATTGTACGGGCTTTTCCGCGCGAGCAGAGACATACCACTATTTACCCAAAGCATAAAAGTGTGGCATCGCCCCTATTAGCGGCGAAATGTTTCGGTGGCGCCCTCGCTTGGTTTCCTTTCGTGACGTCATTACCTTGTGAACAACAAGTTTGATGGTGTTTGTAATGGACATGGTGGAAGCCTGAAATCATATAGCTCTCTCAAAGCAACACTGCCAACACCGTCAAAATTTAAGTTTTTACATTCCTCTTATTTCCATCGATGAGACATCCTTTGCTGACGTCATAGTCAGCATTCGGCCAATTGTGGTGGGCCGACCACAGCGACGCTTTCGATCGCTCACGCCGCCAATAAAGCGAAATGGAGTATAATGGGCAGCCTCGGAGTTCAGGAAGCGTGGCGCGCTATCGGCGGAAGTCTCGGCTTCCTGTGCCCCAAAGACCCGGTCCGACAAGCAGCCACGAGGGACGTCGTGGGACTGCCGTCTGTGTGTGCCTGGGCGTCGACGCACTATCAAGGGACGAAAGCAGACGTAAGGGGCAGCGTCAGAGCGGATGTTTGCCGCCTTCTCTTTATCAAACGTTCGCCCTCGGAAAACGTCATTATTTGGTTCACGTGGGGTTCGGCAGCGTACGTCTTCGGCTTTGTCGTCACGGACGTTGGGCAGGAAGAGGTTTCATGAACGAAACTCGAAATCTATCGCCTGGAACACTCGTCGCTTGTTTTTTGGTGACGCGAGTGTTTGTTATGCTGCCGGGTGCTCGGGCGCTCTCGGTGGCATGTAAACATTAGGGGGTTCAAACATTGGTTTTGGAGCGTTGGCGCAGCGCTTTCTAGTTCTCTTACGTGTCAAGAAAGCTTGCAGCCACAGCTTCAAGGCTTTGAAAAATGTTAATTGTATATCTTAATTTCTTAACAACTTCATATCTTGCGGTGAGGAGCCCGAATTAATGTTTTCATGGACAGATTTATAAATTAATTAGAATTTCGGAGCCACATGATTACCACAATTTGGTAAAACAAAATTAATATACAAGGTTGACACGTCGTGGAAAATTATCCCTTGGATTCTACGCTTTTCTTAAGGGTGCTACTAGAAAGAGTTCATTTTATCGCACGATGCTTTTTGCTTTTACTTGCTCTCCAACACGCGTGTCTCCAACACTGCTCATACATACATACAAAAAATTTTCCCAGCAGGCATGATGGCATAATTGTACGACGCATGTTTACTTCGTACATATGTATGCGTCGAACATGTCTGCATAGATATTTTGGATGACCGATATAAAAGGACCATCAAAAAAATTGTGGTGGCTTAGCTCGGCTATGCCAGGATATACGTAGCGTGAGCTTATGCGCACAAAATGAGAGGCGCTATCAAGCAGCTCCGGTGCAGCGTCAGACTTGGCTATTGCGCAACGAAGGCACACGGCTGGGCACGCGGCGGCGCCAGTGCGTCTGCCGCGGCGATGACGTCACTCCTCTGGAATGCGAAGACCGCGAGGCGCGTGCGGTGGCTGTAGAGCCCGCGGCGGCGGCGGCTCCGGCACGCCAGCTGTGCGCCGTGTGACGTCACTGCTCCTCGCGCTTGCGCAGATTGGCGAGGCGCGCGCGGTGGCAGCGGAGCCCGCGGCTCCGGCGGCTCCGGCACGCCAGCTGTGCGCCGTGTGACGTCACTGCTCCTCGCGCACGGAGTACGGCTCATTATGAGAGCCACGCGAAACTGCTCAACCTCGGCCAGTGTAGCTAACGCTACAAAAGAAAAAGACGCACGCACCAGACAGTGTCTGCCACTGATCTCTAGGTCTATTTGCTGGATCGCGTTTGACCAGCTCCGCCTATGGACGGGAATGCGGCCACGGTCGGCCATCTTTTCGGTAGAGTTATATCATTTCTAGCCATCATAGTAATATTGCGGACAGCGCAATGGCGGCAGGCTGCCATAAAATAGCCTTGGATCTAGTAGGCTGTACCGTGGGTGATATATCGTGCTTGTTTGAAGTTGTTCGACGAAGCAGATTCTTGAAACCCGGCGTGAACGGTATCCTCATCTTTGAGGACTCGGCGAAAGTTCTACGAAAGCGCAGCACCGGGGGACAGCAGCGCAGCTCGCATCGAAAGCAGACTCCGTACCAATGCCTCCTCTATTTTGTCCGTACCGGCGTCTACTTTCGATTCTTCTTTCGATGCGACTTTCGAACTTTCGATGCGTGCTGTGCTGCTTTTCCCCGGTGCTGCGATTTCATGAAACTTTCGCCGGGTTCTCAAAGATCGGGCTACCGTTCACGACAGATTTCAAACATATGTTTCGTCAAACAATCTCAATCAAGCACGAAATATCACCCACGCTATTGTGATGGGACCCTGCCACCACAACGGTGACAACGCTGTCTGGCATAGATGGATGATAGTGGCTGCAGCAGCTGTACCTTGGCTAGAGGTAATATAACTCTACCAAAAAGATGGCCGCCAGTGGCCTCATTCGCAGAGCGAGCAAACGCGATCCAGCAATTGCCATAGAGATCAGTGGTGTCTGCACACTGTCTTTCGTGTTACGTATTAAACAGTGAATGCGCGGCTTTGGGTTTGACCAACGAAGATTCGATGTGTTCTAGATTCTCGTGCGTTTTGCTACAGAAGTTCCACTATGTAGACAAATCTTTAATGTTACATAACACAAAAAACAAGAAAAAAACATAGTGGCCGTTTTTAGTTTCTTATCCGGCCAGCACCATACTCTCCAGCCCCACTTGATCAATCAATCAACGTTAATTTCAGTTTGAATACACAAACGGAGGGCGGCGAGAAAACAGCAGTGCAAGGTACCGCTTGACACGCCTCGCCACCTCTACGTGAGAACACTAAAACGTGGTACAGAAAAGAAAAGTAAAATGATAAAAGAAAACTTTTTACGCATATTTTTCAATGGACAGAATATGCACTTCTGAACACATTTTTTGAAAACCACGTAACACCATGGTTTTAAGAGCCATGATGGCTGAAATGTGGTGAACCGGAAGCGTAACATAGGGATCGTAGCTCTATAGACAATACGATATGCTAACTCATTTGTCTTCATCCTTTCATTTTTCTAAAGCTGCTCACCTCAAATATAGCTAGTGACAGAATGAGGAAGGGGCAGGGCGTCCCTTTCAAATTCCCGGCTTCCAGCACGCACACGCCGCCTTCGAACGTGCTTTGGCTGCGCTTGACCACTCAAAGCCCACGAGACGCCGAAGCGTTATCGAAGGAAGGTCGGACGTGCTTTGGCGTTATCGAAGGGAGGAAGCCCGTGCCGGACGTGGAACAACTGAAAGACCTCCCTGGTGTTCTCATCCTGTCAGGCACTATCAGCGCGGAGATATTTCAAAGGCACCGTCTTGTAGTTTCTATCCCTGACGTCAACCAGGATTTGCCTCACCGTGACGTCGCGAGCTGTCATCCAGACAACATATCATATCCGTCGCGAGCGAGAAGTTCGGTGGTCTGTGTGAAAAGCACGATAAAAGCTTGGAGTCATCGTACTCTTAAACCAACAACGCCAACGTCGTCAGTCTGGTCTTAGTTCTGTCGATGAAAGCAAAACTGATCCAAACAAAGACGTCATAGCGAGCGTCAAGCGAGTCGTGATTGCCGACAAGAGTGATTATTTTGGTCTCACACGTCGCTAACAGGCGCAGAGTCTTGACGCAACGGTGGGCGATGGCGCGTTGACATTTTATGATCCCATTACCCTGTCTAAAGGCAGATTGCCGCCTTTCTGAACAAAATATACACAATGAATTAATTAAGAAAGTAATGAAACCAAGCAACGCCCAAGATTAGCTGGAACGTCAGGACTAAAACTAAATTATAACTAGCATACAAAGGGATTAGGACGTCAAGCCGCCAGCCTCAGTGGCTCGCCACAATTCACAAAGGGTGGAGCGCAGGACGAGAGGGAGCGACATTCACCAACGGTTCTGAGCAGCCTCCATAGTTTCTTTCACCTTATGTGCGAGCGAAGCCGAACAAATAAGCACGAGCATGTTCCCTGAACGATGCTTGAAAAAAAAAGGGGAGGGGGTATATTTGTACTGCCTAGAACTTAGCCTGCCTCAACGGGAGGACTGGTGTCCTAGTTGTTGATGAGAAATTTAGCCAGTGCACTAAAACCGCTATCCTGGGTTTTTCACCTGCATCACACAGTCATCATACACGACCGCACGCCGATATGATACTCATTTAGATCGAAACGGGCAGGGGTGGGATGAAACCTAGGATCCGTGGGTTCTGCACCTGCTCCGACCTGATGTTCGTTAGCCCCTCGGCCACCGATCTCCCCGACGATGCTTGCATTGCGCGGGCAAGCGGTAGGGACGCTCAACTCAAGGAGTACACCCTGCTATACGCTGGCACTTTAAGGGGCCGTGAAACGTTAGTGGGGATGTTTCTCACTTTACACAAGTTCACTGGCACGAGTGCGACACTAGCACGCAACGCCGCTGACCAGGAAGATTTTACGTCGCCGCGCAATCTTAAGGGTAAAGCGGATGTTTTCTTTAGGTCTCTCCTTCGCCAAACTTGATGACCGCAATTGTGGTGATTGCATTCGTGGCGTTGTGAAGAATGCAATCCCCAGGAGTTTGTCAGCACGCTCTGCGATCACCGCGGTGACGATATGTGCCGATAAACTGATGGAAAGGAGCAGGCGAGAGCGCGTGCGGACGTCCAGAACGCCGAGCTCTGGTTGGTGTGAATAGTTTGTAGACCTACAGCTAGCTGCCTTTGTATCCGCTGCACTGGAATGCCAACGTTCGGCGCTTGGCCTTCGCACTTGAACGCCTTCGATGAGTGCAGCTAGCTTTAGGTCTACCCATTAGTCATTCAAACCAGACTTGGCGTTCTGACGTCCACGCACACTCCCGCCTCCTCATCTCCCTCAGTTTCTCCACGGATAGATATCATCCCCAGCATTCCTGGACACGGTCTCCTTGCGCCCTCTCTTGGCTATTCTCGGCAACACGCAGTAAAATGATAAGTTCAGCCGAACTACTGAAGAAATCCTTAAGTTCCCCGTGATATCTATAGAGGGCACTAATGTACTCTTATTTATTACCTACTTGAACCTCAGGATTGTATACTTTTTATTCCTGGGCCCGATATAATATTGTTGCATTGGATGATATGGGCCACTTTGACAAAATTTTAAATTTCTTCTCACTGAAATGCAGAATCAAAACGTTCCCGAGGAATATAATAGCTGCTGACTCATAGCACACACCGCAGTTAACATTTCGGTATTTTAATTAATACTTTTTTTCCTCGAGACTTTCAAATTCGGCCCGCTTTTTGCCCCTGTCAAGTTAGCACTCCGCCGTGCACCAAGAGCTTGCGGCCAAGCTACCTTTACATAGGCTTATCGTGTGTATTCCTGCGTTGTTTTGACCAGACGCCACCGGACCACAATCGCTTGGGCGGGAAGCACTTTGGGTTGAATTCACTGATACTTGTGGTCATCAGATTTATTTGTTTTGCTCCAACATGAACGCCGGAAAACCGTCAAGTTGTACGCCCACCTGTGGACTACGTTCAGTGCGCCTTGAAGTTTGAACGGCCGTCTGATCGTTCCAACTGTCGTCTGCTCCTTTCAAACGCTTCTGCTTGTCGTCTGCTCTTTTAGACGACACCGGCCCGTAGACCAAATGTGGCCCGGTACTTGCGATAAGAAGTAAGTGCAGTCCTCAAAAGACTTAAGTTTGAAGGTTGGTAAGCAGGCTCGACGTAAACAGTAGATACAAATGGATGTCGATTATTGTTACCAGCGGCCATCACCGACTTGTTATGCCTGATTCACTTGGTCCGATTCTGCTTGCGATTTTCAGTATCGACGTCGACTATCTCAGCTACGGTTCACGCTTTTGCAGCCCGAGCGACGTCGCGACTGAAAATTGCGAGCGAAATCTTATCATGTGAATCAGGCTTTAGCGTACATTCTGCGGCGTCCACGCGGAATTAATCGCCGCATGTCAGATTATTCACGCGAAATTCTGCGGTGTAACGAGCCTCAGTTATTTTCGCTGACGCCGCTCATGTAGTCAGACATTGCCAGGAAGACGTAGAATCAACAATTCGAAAGCGATAAAGGGCAGGGGTACTCACACTGACGCCGTTAACATCGCATTTCAATGGCTTGTTTATGGGCGACGGCGAGCTTGATGCCTACACCCCATCGCGCATGCGCGGCGCCGGTGGCGTCCGCTAGGGGCGCTTCGGCGCTCCGGTTTGTTTGTAAACATGAGTTGGTGTATAATGATTCGATGTTTACAATCAAAATTTGTGCCCAGGATTTCAAATATAAGCAATTGGTATGTAGGGTCAGAAACACTTGCATTGCATATATTTTGCTTTGAATTGACTGTGTACGTAAAGTTTTAGCTCGGTTACAGACACAAACTGAACAAAATTATTTCAGGCGTGTATAACTAGAATATCGAAATAAAACTAGAACGGCGCGCCGCTGGCCGTTCGATTGTGTGTCTTCTTATCTATCTTATTTTATTTATACATATATACGCGTATAGATAAAGAACACAACGACGACGACGTTGAGAGGATGACACACCGGGCGACGGCGGTGCCTCAATCTGAGCCCTGGGTGCTATGTTGCGCTTTTGGACTCCCAGGAGACTTGGAAGAGGGAAGTGACGTCAACGACTAGAGCAAACGCAGATTGGATGTTGACAGAAGAAAACAAAATCAACATCCAATCTGCATTTGCTGCGTTGTTGACGTCACTTCCCTCTCCCTAGTCTCCTGGGAGTCCAAAAAGCGCAACATAGCCCCAGGTTCCTCGGAAGCGGGAGCGTCTACTTTGACTGGGCTACCCCCTTGGAGCCTGAAGCTTCTACACCAGTAGACCCCTGTGAGCAACAGCGCCATCATGTTCCTGGGGCTCCTTCATGCACCAAACGAACGGCGTGTCAGATCCCCATGGCTCGCTGCTGACAAGCCCAACCCACCCCCACGAAATCTGGACTTCTGCGAATCAGACTGCCGTCCTCCCCAATATCAACAATCCATGTCGTCGTCATCATGCATGTATATACTCATCACATTATCATGTCCACTAGACGCGGCACCGCAAGCCTCCATGGTACGGGCTGCTGCCTTTTCGCAGTGCCGCGGCAGAGCCAAATATATAAAGACTAAAAACTAAGTAGAGTAGACAGTTGGGCGAGTTGGTAGGTATTGAACATAGTTACAGTTGCGCACACAAGGACAGGGACAGAGAAGAGAAACACGTAGACGACAGACAAGCGCACACTCACAACTCATGTATTAACAGAAATAGGAAAAGAAAGAGGTACAGAACGCGGAATCCGCTCGAGCGTTGGCCACACAGGCACGAGGAACCACTGGCCCCAGGGCTCGAGGGGTACATGTGAAATTACCCACACGAAAAAGATTTTAAGAAGGCAATTTCCTCCTCTGTTAATGAAACAGACGGAAAGCTAACACATCGCTCGCCCATGCTCAGTATAATAAGGGCTTCAAAAATCTCTCTGGTGTGTTTTTCGTCTACGTGTTTCTCTTCTCTGTCCCTGTCCTTGTGTGCGCAACTGTAACTATGTTCACTAAAAACTAAGGACTAAAGACAAAATGCTTTGCTGACCAACAACCGGTAGCGCCATAAAAGAAAGAAAATAGTGTTTCCTCGTTTGGAGGATACAAATTCCAAAACTACACCATACTAGTGGCGCAGATTATTGAAATAACATACGCAATTCAGAAAATAACAGATTGTCTCTCTAACGGAAAACGGCAAAATACACATAATTGGGGAGAGTTTTTTGTTTCTAAAAGCCAAATTCAGAAGCCTAAACTAATCTATTGTTTGCTGAAACTCGGGGTATATCGTGTGCATCGTTTCGAAAAAGAATCAAGCGAAAACACCACGCAACACACATGACGTTGTTTCACACCTCGAGACACTGGCTTGCACTGGCGCACCGACCGCCGGCGTAGCATAGCGCGTAGTCGTAAAATGTCTGCGACTGATAATAATAATAGCTTATTTCCTCAAAAAAAAAAGAAAAAAAATCAGAAGACTTGGCGCGGACCTTTACTCCGTCAGGGCTGGATTCGGCGCTGTAGGTGTTCTGTCTAATGCAGATAGGTGGAGTGCAATGTATTCCCCCTAGTAAAATATTTGGCCAGACGGAAACGGTGAAAAGGGTGGGAGGCGCGAGAGATGCACAGGAGAGGAGGTTCAGATAGCGCTCGCGTGCTTCGAATTCTCCGTTTATCTTGCTCTAGGGTGCCTACATGTCTGTCTGTCTGTCTGAGGGTGAAGACATTATTGTTGCCCTGAATGTGCCAGCGCGTGACGCTCTCGCGCATTCGGTGCGTGACTTGGGC
Organism: Ixodes ricinus; assembly: GCA_037355805.1. Classification (NCBI taxonomy): domain Eukaryota; kingdom Metazoa; phylum Arthropoda; class Arachnida; order Ixodida; family Ixodidae; genus Ixodes; species Ixodes ricinus. Next base: position 96,984 of record JAZHYW010067551.1, on the reverse strand, counting down.
GGTAAAATGGCGTCTATGCATTAGCCAAAGCTACACGCCCGAGCTGAGTGACACCACATTGCGCGCGCTTCAAAATGCACAAAAAACGATTGGGCGGTAAAATGGCTGAGATGTCACCACTCAAGCAATGCGGAGGGCAAGTTCGTCTGCTTCTCGCGCAGGGGGTAGCGGTGACGTCTGAACGCCGAGCCCTGATTGGCTGATCGTGACCCCCTATCTGAGCGTCATCTGCTCCTTCGCAACGCCGTCTGCTCGCAACGTCGTCTGCGTGTGTCTTATAGCGAGTTCGTTTCACGGCACTCGTGTCCACGCGTGCCCACTCGCGGCGTAAAGCGGGTTCGTTTCGGCCAGCACTCCACGAGTGGTTGCACTCTCCGAGTTCGTTTCAGCGGCGGCACCCCACGCGTGCATGCACTCGCTGCACCGAGAAAATCGGGCGTGCGCCGAAATGCAATCCCGTCATGCCCCGCTCCGGCGAGGCCGGCGAGGAGCGGGAGCAGACGACGAGGGTTCGTCTGCTACGATGTGTCGCGGAACCGAAAGGGAAAAAGTAGCTTTTCTGATAGAAATCGCGTCCCGCGGGCAACGGAATCAAACGCGAGCTTGAATTGTGAGCGTCTGCTATTTCATGAAGGAAGCAATTGACAAACCGTGCTTTATTTGCAGGTTTTAAGTCGCTCTGTTGCTGTACAGACGCTGAAATATACCAGTGTGTCAAGAAAGGCTCAGAACAAACGCATCAGCGGCTTCCGAGATGTTTATCACCATCCATGTGCGGGTGAAAAATTGAACATTTGTCGACAAAACTCCCCCAGCAGAAACCTCTGACTGCCCAATAAACATCAGAGAAAGCTAAACAGTGACTCTACCTGAGGCTTGGGCAAGAACATCATGTTTAAAGGGACACTGACACCCCCCAAAAAATTTTTTTTCATTTTTTGCCAGGCGCTTCATTATGGTGTCGGAGGACTACCCAATTAATATTTTGCAACAGAGTAGCGTATTTTTTTAATAAAGCCAAAAAACGCAACTGCGCGAAACCGAAACCGAAACGGAGGAGTGGAGAGGATAGCGGGAGCGGCGGAAGTCACGTGGCTACACCCGACCGTGCGCTTTTTTTTTCTCTTTTTTTTTCCCTCGGCGTAGCAGACGACATGCGGCGTTAGCGGGCACTGTTTGCGATTCTTTTGCAGTTATGTTTGCTCTGCTCGCTGTTCTGTTCTGATGAGTTGTTTTGTACATTGAGGAGTTGGAGATGAGTAGCGAGTGCCCGTGGTTAATTTTCATGATCGGCTCCGAAAAGAATACACCCAAGATGTTGCGTGAAGAGCTGGCTCACACGTCCTGCGTCCGAAAAAAAAGTGGCATTGTGCGACAGAGTTTCCGAAATATCAACGGGATCGGGACCAATGGCTGGCTGCAATTCCTGTAGAACATTTACAGGCACCTCGGAAAGTGGACGCTACCTCTTTGCATTTTGTGGAAAGTGATTACGTTGAGTTCGCAGGTGTCAAAAAAGGAAATCCCATCCCCATTTAATTCAGCGACGTTTCGTCCACAACATTTGTTTGTTAATTTTTGTTTGTTTCTTCAGTGATAATTGTAAAAAGAAAGAAATGTAAAGATCGAAAAATGTTTGAAAAAAAAAAAAAAAGAAGTGCCATCACCGGGGATCGAACCCGGTCCTGCCGCGTGTGGAGCGGACGTCGTACCCACTGAGCTACGGGGGGATCACGTGATAGGGGGATCTCTTTCCTTAGTAATACTTCAGCCGGTAAATTGTAAGTTGGAAAGTTTGCTGCCGATTTTCCTCCAGCAAAAGCACTCCCGGGTCGAAGTCGGGAAGCACCACGTATTGGCGACATTCGCACCTAGTAAAGAAATCGCACGCGTGCATATTCAACTCGAAGTAGACGCGTCGTGCTTGAAGTTTGCGCGAGCGATGTCTTCAGCCACGAGAAGGGAGCGACGGCTCGGCGACGTCTTCGTGCAAATCGGCTTGGTGGTCGGGCGTGTCGTACGGGATGAATACCGATTCTTTTGATCAGTCCCAAATTTCTCTTTTAAAGGCAGACAGAATTCGCCGGTACCGCGAGCGACAGTTCTGAAGTAGAGGTCCCGCGCCCGTCGTCCGCTGCCATCGCCGTCCCCGCGAGTCCCACGATACGCGAAACGACGCACGCACAGAATGCTTCCGGTTCTCTGTGGAACTTTTTTTTCAATCAACGTATTTGCAGCTTTTTAGAAGCCACAAAAAATGGGTTTCATATTTTTTTTTATTTTTAATATTGAGTGTGTGCTTTCAGTGACCAACGACTTTCATTAAATTTGGTAGTCGCATCGATAACTTCGAAAACGGCCCGTGACCACGGAAAAGAGAGTGAGCGAGACTCGAACCGGCCAGTTCTTGATCGGCGGTTTTCGGGCGGAAAGAAACCGAATTTCGAGTCGCAAATTGTGTTTTGGGTAGTTGGGCTCTCATATGTCATGTACAACTAAAAACCTCGGCGAGCATAAACACCCTGTCAGTGTCCCTTTAACATTTACCTACGTCAGCCAACTTGCCCCGTCATATTTTGTTCGAGAAAGCACCCATTCTCGACGTCCTCGCCAAGGCTAAAATCAGATCCACCTCTAATGACGATCAAAATCGAAAGTCCCACGAAAAGGTTTGCTGGATATTCCAACGGACTAGTTTTAAGCCGTACCCTTTCAGTGGTTCACGGATAATACCATGCTCAAACGGATCAAGCTTCTGCTCGGACAGCTTCATCAGCTTTCCTCAGTGCAAACGGTTATAAGAATCGAAAGATCGCAACCAGCTGCTTTGTAGACAGCTGGGTGCGAAAATTTACGCCGTCTGGAACTATCTCTACGACAGCCGAGTTGCTTGAAGTCATCGCAACTATAAACTACAGGTAGCAGCGTTCAACGTTTGTAGGTAAACGTTGGTAAGTGACTGCACTCTCGCATTCCCACCCATCACTCCGAACAGAAAGGCGCTAGTTTCGGTTTGAGGTCGGTACCTTTTCTACAACATAGATGGCGGCAGCATCAGTCTTCTGCACTTGGTGCATTTGGCGAGTTCGTTTGAGTCCAGTTCTCCGTGCAACACTCTGCGAGTGCGATGCATTCTGGGAGAGAACTCGAACGGTGCCAGTGCGTGTGAAACGAACTCGCTATTACCTTTCCTGCGACTTTCGAAAGTGCATGTCTTTACGAGCCAGCTCGACTTCGCCTTTCAGAGAGGGCAGACGAAATAACTCGAGTGGTAGGTTGTTTCAGAGCGCAGCTCTTAGGCGCCCGTTTCCGGCCAGAGCGGCATCGGCGTCGGCGTTGGCGTCAGCGTAACCGCGTCGCCGTCGCCGTCAGCGTAACCGCGCCAACCCTCCGACGCCGTTAAAGAGTGAGGAGTCTCGCAGCACACGAAACAAGGGAGTATTTGGGAGGGAACTGCGGACACTAACCACCCTCACTCTCGGTTCTTAGCAAACAAACCTTGGCGCCTCGGGACACCTCGCCAGTGAATCCTTTGACTTCTCTTTTTGATGCGCGTCTGCTAGTTGTTACACGGAGAAAAAACGTACCGCGCGAGTTATCTCGTCTGCCACATCTGAAAGGCGAAGTCGAGCTGGCTCGTAATGACCTGCACTTCGGAAAGTCGCAGGAAAGGCAAGACAGACGCAGACGGGGACGTTGCGAGCAGACGACGTTGCATAGGAGCAGACGACGCTCAGGTAGGGGTCACGATCAGCCAATCAGGGCTCGGCGTTCAGACGTCACCGCTACCCCCTGGGCAAGAAGCAGACCAACTTGCCCTCCGCATTAAGTTACTCAAGAATTAAGTTACGGCCGCATTTTTGGTCTCTTGGGCGATAACCGCAGAAATGGGTGTTGGCATGGAGATTTTGAGAAACATCGTATGACACATAATAATAAATAAATTACTTTCTCCTGATCACTCTACAAAGTGAAAACCTTTAGTGCACCTTTATATTTATCTATATACGACAAGAAGGTAAGAAAACATGCTAAGAAAACGGTTAGTCAAACTATTTATTATCGCAGGTTCGAGACTCGTAAAAGGACAATCGCTGTTTCCGAATATGTTTGGCGTTTCTGACGCAGAACTAACGCTTCGCAAAGGTCTTAAAAAGTATACATACATGCATGTACATAGGTCTACTTGAACATCAATAGTACCGTGAGGCATAAGCATATTCCACACCAAGGATACTCAGTCGCTGTGGAAATATAGTAAAGAAAAATATACAACTTGTCATTAACACGAAAAACATATACCTGATTATAATATTGCTATGGGTACACAGGATAATTTGGGACAGGTCGCAATTCTGTCCACACGAACACAAAGCGTAAATGGCAAAACATACACTTGGCAATCAGTGTAAAAAGATATGTACAAACATTGACTGTGTTGCTCGATAGAACAGCATTTAATAAAAAAGAAAGGTAGGTCAGGACTCGTCAAAGACGCCAAAACAAAGCATACACGTGTCATATCCACATCTGGGATAAAAACTAATTCACTTGGAGGCAAAAGCTAGCAACATAATACAACGCATACCAGAAAAAAATTTAAAAAGAATTTAGTGGTTTGCAATATTAAGGCCTGTTCACACATGAAGCGGAGCGCTACAAGCGTAGCGCTTACCTCGCGCTAAGCGCGTGCTGACGGGAGCGTTCACCAGCTTTGTATCTCACCGTCAAAACTGTTGCTCATGGCAGACGATAAGTAGCTGAGGGCACGTGAGGAGCGCTACATTAGCGCTTCGCTGCATGTGAGAACCGACCTTTACGCGCTACAAATAAAGCACGGTTTGGGCATGGTGATTGGATGAAGTTACCTCAGAGGTACAATCACACTGGTAAAATCTGTCAAGGTTGCTCGGGCTTTAATTTGTTCAAGGTTGATACGCCACGTGTCGTGAGAATCGGGAACTAAAACAGCGTGTCCCAGAAAGCTGGCTATGTTCAGTGGCACCCTCATGCAGTTTCTATTCCTGACGTCATGACCAGGATTTGCCTCGCCGTGACGTCATGAGTTCTGATCCAGGATACTTATCATATCCTTTGCGAGCGACAAGTTCGTTGGTCTGTGAAGGAAACACGATGAAAGCTTGAAGCCATCGCACTCTACATATTTTAAAGCCTATTTGGCACACGTCTTTTTTTTATAGTTTTGGCGCGAAATAATATTTCGTGCAATATTTACGTTGTTAGACGCAATTTAGGCGGAGGACATAGCCCGCTTTTTGCCCATCCATAGATCAGTGGCCCCGTCCATTACTACTGGACTGACTTGGCTGCTCCCGTCCGGTGCGTTTAGTGAGGCGTCTGACACCGCCTACTAGATCTTGCGAGCGTACGAGCGGCAGGGTCCGTCATCGTCTGCTATTCCACCGTCGTCTATCGTCGCCTACAGTGCGCAAACGTGGGCATGAAATTTGCGCGCTGTCGGCGTTCGTTTTCGCCTTCGCCCGCCATGCCACTCTCCTTCGTCTAAAAACTTTGGCAACACGCGCAAGAGGCAACCATGAAAGCGGCGTTCTAGCATTCCATCATGCACGAGCCACGGTCCAGTACAAGCGTCTGTTGGCATCTGCCGATGTGGAGTAAGAAGCGACTAGGAGGACTAAAACAAAATCCACAAAATGGATATACTGATTTTTCAGCTTTTCCGTTCTTGTTTATTTTTCGCATTGCAACTACAAGCAAGGTGGGTGCGCGTCATGGCACACAATTAAAACGCGACCTAGAAACGTTCGCTTTGGCAGGCCAGGGTACAGCTAAACTTGAGAGCTACTCTCGCCTTTCGAAGCGAAACGACGGGAACAGAGCAGCGGGGCCGCTTTTACGGCAGCCAACATCTTTGTTCAGCATCAACACACGCATAGTATAGAAATCAAGCCAGATCGATCACAACAGTTGGTGTGGGCTGCTAGGCTTAAGCCAATCCCGCTACGAAAACAAGCATCCGCGCAGCGCTTCTGAATACGCGTACTTGCTAGATCGTTTGCTGCAAACTACGTCGGTTGATGATATCTTTCTGTAACACCTCGGTGAGCTCAAAACGACTCGCACTCATAAACATTGACGAGCTCAACGAGCTTCGCTCGTTCAGCACTCCGCAGACGCCGTCAGCCATGTCTGTTAACGTTTCAAACCAAAGCTGGAGAAGCAATCTCAGAATACATTGAAAACAATGATGACTCTATCTTGATTATTTGTTTCTCAAACATAAAAAAATAGCCGATTAAAATACTATTACGGCATTGAGATACAATTTTACAACAGTAACCATTCACACGTCAATCATCTCTCCAGCCAATGAGAGATGTAAGCGCTGTGTAAGTATGGGGCTGGGTTTAGCGGGCTGCAACCTCCACCTTCTCCACCTAAATCGCATCTAACGGCGGAAATATCGCTAAACAAAATTGTGTTGTGTAGATGGTTGAGCGTGTTGGTTCTAATTTACGATAAGGAAAGAAGGACATTTAAGACAAACAGACAAGACAGGCTGTCTTGTCTGTTTGTCTTAAATGTCCTTCTTTCCTTATCGAAAATTGTGTTCTTTGTGGTAATTTTTTTAATGCGCGCATAACTAAGTTTTTGTGATTTTTTTAAATGCAGTGTTTTTTTTTTTAATTGACAACGTCAAATTCACCAGTCTGACCTTAGCTCAGTCGATTAAAGCAATATTATTCCGAACAAATACATCATAGTGCGGATTTGACGAAACGCAAATGCCGATAACAGCGTCGCTTTTGCTCGCACGCGTCGTCAATACGCGCAAAATCTGGACTCAACGGTGGGCGATGGCGCGTTGACGTTTTATAATTCCATTAACCTGTCGACATACGGCTTACCGCCGTCTCATCTGTCTGAGCCTAGCCGCCCGTTTGAATGACATTCAGTATGAGCAAAATATACACAATTAATTAACTAAGAAAATAATGAAGCCAAACAACGCCCAAGATTAGCCGGAACCTCAGGACGCAAACTTAATTCGAGCTGCAGACAAAGGGATTAGGACGTCAAGCTGCCAGCCTCCATAGTTTTTATTTACTATATGTGCGAGCTAAGTCGAAGAGATAAGCTCAAGCATTCCTTGAGTGCGGAGGCATACGGTTTCGGGGAGCCTCGTTTCAGGTAATGACGTTGAATCGACCCTAGTTTATCGAATCCTTTATATAGAAACCCAGCTTAGAGAAAATGGCGACGCATCTCCTTTTAGCGAATTCGGCCGCCGCGAAGCGGTGTGTACGGATGGATCAGGTGGGTAACATTTTTGTAATGAGCCGCCGCAGACTGCCGCCGGTAAGCGGCGTAAACGCACCGGGGATGGTGTGTTAACACGCGCCCCAGTGACACACGTGCGAAGCAGTAGAGCATTTTTTTAAAACAGCGATCCTTTCCGAAAGATAGCGGTTCTCCAAACCGAACTTCGATAAAACGTGACCGCTTTCTAAAACGTGTTTCGATGTAATGGCCAGCGATCAACCTTAGTAAACCCCCTTATTGATGGTTTCACTGAGCGGGCGAGCAGCGGGTACTATGAACTCTCGGAGAACACTCATTCTGCTACGCTCGTACTTAAAGGGGCCCTGAAATGATATTAGGAATGTTTCTCACCTCACACAAGTTCACTGGCACCAGTCAGACACTGGCCCTCAGCGCCGCTGATGATAAAGATTCTTCGATGCCGCGTAATTTTAAGGAGAAAGCAGAAGGTATACCTTTCACTCTCTTCGCAAAACTTGATGACCACAATAATGCCTTAATATTAATGCCTTTATTTTCCATCCGGGTGATGTGGGAGGTTGGAGAAAAAGGCTAAATAAATCAGCTTGTCGAGCTCTCTCCTCCCCAGAGATTATACAATGTAGAAAACAAAAACAAAAAGGCAGACAGTAGAGCACATTGCGCAGAAACACTCTGTATAAGTCATACTAACAAGCTTTTTTATTTTTTTATGAGATTGGTTATAAACATTTTACAATTATAACACAAACAATTAAGGTTTGGTGATCGCATTGTTGGCGTTGTCAACAATGCAACTTAAAGGCTGAACTCCATGGAACGAATTATGCGACGAATAACTGGCGAACGCCGCCTGACGGCACGCTCGCTTTGCGCGCGACATAGCAGCCACTGTGTTGATACCACGCGCCGTGCAAAAGCCGCCGGGCAAAATTCGTCGGTTATTCGCAGCATATTCGTCCCATGGAGTTCAGCCCTAAGGATTTTGTCAAAAATCAAAAGTCAAAGTCAGATAAGTCGTTAGTTCATTTATACAGCAGGAAGTTAGTCTGCCAGAACATTGCGACATTGTTACCCACTGCAGATAAGCAATTTATCCAGTGTAGTACGACTGCTAGACTGGGGTTTTTAACGTGTATCACGCAGTAGTGATACACGACTGCACGCCGGCACGATGCTCATCCAGACCGAAACGGGCTGGGTGGATGATTGAACCCAAGATCCCTGGGTTGTGCAGCGCGAGCTTTCGCTCCACGAGGAATTTGTCAGCAAGCTTTGCGATCACCGCGGTAACGACACGCGCCGAGATATTGGGAGGAGGGAAGACGGAGCCAGAGCCGTATATGCGAGAGTTTGCCATTCGTGGGAGTATAGAGACAAATGCGGAGGCGCCATTGGCCGAAAGCGGCTGGGCGTGCCCAGAGCGCTAGAAATTCGAATGTAACGTGTGGCGACGCCAGAACGCCGAGATCTGGTTGGAATTATTAGTGGGAACAGGGCGTCTGGGCCGCCGCCATGTTCCTGCTCGTGTGAGGAAGCACGTGAAATGGCAATGCCTGCTAAAGCCACCTTTCATGCACATGCTGCACGTGCTGTGAATTCATGAGACACCACTCAGGACTCCATCCTTGCAAACGTGTACACTTCTGTTTCAGCTTAGCATGGACTATTTTGAGCCCCACATGCTAAAAGCGCGAGCTATTTGCTTGGACAAAACCTCGGCGGCTGCAGGACCGCCTGTGCAGCAAGCGCTCCAGTCAAGCGCCGTCAGGTCTACCCGCTTGCGCTTGCACAGCCTTCGCAGTTATTCCATGCTAAGGAGACGAAGACTGCTCTCCGTCTCCGCTGCACTGGAACGCCGGCGTCCGGCGTTTGACCTTCGCATTCGAACGCCTTCGAAGAGTGCAGTGGAGGCAAAGGCAGCTAGTTTTATCATCTTTCCAATCAGTGCTCGGCGTTCTAACGACTGCCCGCGCTCTCGTCTCCCCTTCTCCTTTGTTTCTCAGTGTACAGACCTGTTTCACCCGGCCAGGGGGCGCAAGCGCTTCCACGAGACGCGGCCATGTAATATATTGGCTTCGGCGTCCGCAAGACGTGACCATTAAAGGAGCTGTGCAACGATATTCAGTTGGAATGTTTTTCACTTTACACGAGCTTACTGGCACTGGTGGGACTCAAGGATACTCGCACGCAACGCCACTGGCCAAGAAACTCCTTTGTTGCGGTGTAATTTCAAGGACAAAAGCGATCATTTTCATTCAATCTCTCCTTTGCAAAATTTGATGACGTAACGTGGAGGTACTGCGATCCGCAGTACCTCCAATGACGATATTTGAATGCGGTTCATAGATTGGACCCGAGCATTGCGTGGGCACTCGATTTGGGCTCGTGATAATTACTAGCTCGAGAAGCATTCGGGTAGTGGCCCGTGTCCAATCGCTGCAACGACGACAATAGCCGAGCCATAACAATGTCTGGAACTCAGCGCGTGTCCTGTGCTTTGCCAACACCAGCGCGTGGCTATGATCAACATTGGCGGCATATATTCGATTCCAGGTCACGTGGCCGCTTGTTCTGGCTGCGAGTTGAGGGGGTGAACGCTGCTCGTTTTTCTTTAATTTTTTCTGGGACTTCTATTGCGTGGGGTGAAAAACGAACGCGTATTTGCTAGGTCATTAACGTAAGGGATCCGTTCTAAGCGGTGTTCGCGCAAAGTACAAAAATTGTTGCATAGCCCCTTTAAGGCGGCGATGTAGCGTTCGATGAACTTTTTCCCAGTTAGCTTCTGCAGCTACGCACACCCCCTCCCCGGCCTTGCTTCCCGCTGTTTCCATTTTCGCAGGGCGCCATTCCGAGTGACTAACATTGTCAACGCCGATATTTCCGCGTATTTCGTCTTTTTTGACGACTCTTTTCTGGGTATCGGTAGCATGTGGAATAAAAAGCAATAAAAACCGATACAACGGCACGATGTCAATGTGTTTTGACGGGCGGAGTCCTGTTGGGCTGCCCTTCATTTGTAGTTCGCCCTTCATTTGTAGTTTGTAGCTCATTTGTAGTTGGATCGGGTGCGACACGTGACCGCTACCTTCCCATGATCCCGCTCGATTCGGTGTTCTGCTATAAACCGACGCGATCTTTGTGGGGAGATGGCCGTTGGCAACCGATCTAGTTACAGCCCGGCCGTAGGTTTTTTTGTTTGTTTTTTCTTTTTTTGCCACAATTATGGCGGGAACGCGATGCTATCATGTGCTGCACTGGAGATTGTATAAACAGCGTTGCGAAACGGAAGAAGCTTTTTGCCGTTCCGACGGGAAAAGAAAATCTTAAACAACAAAAACAATAGCCCTACCGGATCGGTCTGAAAAGTTTCGACTGCCTTCGAGGGAGACTTTGTCAGGTAGGTCATTGTGAAACTCTGGATCGTATTATCTGTCTCTTTCGGTTTTGCCGATGAAGATTGGCTATTACGATCATCAGGCGAGAATGCTATTATCTATGACGGCATTCTGAACAAAAATGGTTGTTTTGCTGGGCTTGGGATTTGTTTTATATATTTGTTGGTATTTTATATATTTGATATTTCATATCTTGTCTTTTGAAGGCTTTGCTGAAGGATCTCTCTGCCCTCATTTGTATGTCACTCCAATAAGGTACGCCTGTGGGTGTGCGGCAAGTCTTACAGACTTTGCAAGTGAACTCAAGGGCTCACCTTGCACGTGAGGACGTCAAAACAATATCTCGAAACACAGTAAGGAAGAAAGAGGCCCTTGCTAATAAATAGGATACATGAGGAACGCACTGGCAAGACGACCGAGCACGCGCTATTTTTTATTTTAAGTGAGGGGAAACAAGTGAGTGGGTAGTTAAATGCACAAGGCGCGTAGATAGCAGACGTCGCATATTTCTCAGTGCGCATGTGCACAGTTGCAGGTAGTATTCGACGTTTATAAAATGTGTACGAAGTAAACCAAGCGGCTGCATGGTTTGGCGAAACAATTGGTAATGCTAAAAATTACCGACAAATCCTGGTTTTGCACGCCTTGTAGTGTCTTTTATTTGCCTAACTCGAGTTATGCCGAGTCTGCAAATGCACTTCGTTCAACATACTAAAAGTTCCAGCAGAGCGTACGCTAAGGATTGCGAGCCTTGCGGGCGCGTGTTCAATCCATGCTGAAAGCGACGGAACAAGCTCCTTCGCAGTCCTTGTCTACGAAACTCTATTTACACGCAGAAAGACGTGACGTGAAAGACGTGTGTTTACCCTCAGCTCCTGCTGCAATTAACGGTGTTAAGAATGTAACCTTCGGCGACCTTCTTCCGAGTTTCAACGCTGCGGAAACGAGTCATGATCTGTCCGGGAACGTCGCCTGCTGGACGGGGCCTACGCGAAACGAGTCCCGACGAGTACGGAACCGTCGCCTACGTGTCTGCGCCTGCGGAGACAGGTCTCAACGCGCCCGTGACGTCAACGGGACGTGTGTGCGTGCGTGCGGCTTGGTGCGCTCCGGAAGGGGTAGAGAGGCCTGGCCTAACTGCGGAGAACTTTGGCTACGACGCACTGCTGGCTACGACGCGGCGGACCTTGCTACGACGCACTTGACGGCGGGTTGCTGCTGCGCACTTGCTGCCCTGGCAGGGAGTGAGGGAGAAAACGGACCCCTATATAAGGCGGAGCGCGAGGCTGTCCTGGAGTTCTCTCGGATTTGACGACTGTATCGCAACCATGTAATTAAACCGTTCGTTACGTTACCAATTCTCCCACCTCCACTGGACCCCTGGGTTCTTCACTTCGGGGAATGGTCGTCGTCACGAGCCAGGAAGCTCCCGGACGTGCGGCTCAAACCCCGCCTCTAACAACGGGTAAACGCAATATATTTCTGCAGTGCATGCCGATGTCCCAAAATACTTAAGACTACATTGGGTTTTCTTTTTCTTTTTTATCATCTGCGATCAGCGGCATTGGAGAAAGCATTTTTTACACCCGGGCGACTCAAAGTCTGCTCGCGTTATTGCATTTGCCGATCGAGATGTCTTCCCGCGCTTGACAACTCCAATAAAGGTGCACGAACGCTAGTTTTTTTCATGTTAAAAAACAAAACTGCCTTTATACAAAACAAAAATGTAATAATAGTACTCTAGTGCGCCGTATGCAATAGCAAACAATTACGACACGGCACGCAAGCGTGCGCTCACACGCGCCTTGTGGGCCCCGCATAAACATGGCGGAGGGGGCGTGGCATGGAACAAGGGCAAGGTGGATTGTCTTAGATTGAAAGGAGCAATACGCGGGAGGAGGGGAAATGGCGTATGCACAAGGCACGTTCGAACGCTAGCAACTGTCAGCGTCTGTGCATCCGCGTAAAAGAAAACAAAAGTCAAGCAACAAAACATTTACAGCTGGTTGCCTTAGCGTCTTATCGAAGCGCGAAGAATGTATTCCTTTGAACTGTTTTGTTCCTGTTCTTTCTCCCCAGCGCCGTTCAACAAAGTGAGGTAGCTAAGAACGCACACTCGAAACACGACCTAAAAATATGCGATTTTCATCGCGAGGGGTGCTGCTCAAAACTTGATAGCTACAGGCTTATTTAGATGCGGCTAATACAGTGCACGGACACGCACACTGCGTGAGCATTCGATTTGGGCTTGTGACAATCAATGCGCCGAGAGACTGAGTGAGAGGAGGAGGCGGGAGCGCTCCGGGATGTCAAAATGCCGAGCCCAGTGCCGAGCACTGGTTGGAACGATTAGCGGGTATAGGCGTTGTTCGTTTGCTTTCGTTCTCGGTCACGTGGATCAATTATCAATTATGTCATCAATCTTTGCGACAGCAAGACTGACAAAAATAGTCCCATTTTATCCTCGCAATTTTACCGCAACAAAGAAGCTTTTGAATGAGTGGTGCTTTGTGCGAGTATACTTGGGCCAGACTATAGGACCAGTACGCCTCTGCAAAGTAATGAGCATTCCCACCCCATATCGTTTCATCACCCCTTTGAAGCGTTTTTCCGCAGAACGAGCGCTCTCTCTAAGAATACATGTGAAAATTTTTGCAAGTGGTACCACTTGCACGTGGTTTATTGAACAGGCACCACTAGCAAGTGGTACCACTTCCTACTGGTACCACTTGCTACTGGTACCACTTGCAAATAGTACCTGTACAATAAAGCACTTGCTAGTGGTACCACTTCAAAACAGTACATTGTCATATAGATGCACAAAAGCAAAGCCAGATGTTAGTCTTTCTTACTTTTATTTTGCAGTTGAGTGCTTGTAACTAGGGATGTCGCGAACCACCCTAGGTTCGATTTCGAAAGGTTTCGATATTTTCGAAGCGAGCGGAGGTTCGCATTCGAAAAATTTCGATATTTTCGTACCGACCGAGGTTCGACTTCGAAAAATTCGCAACTTTCGATCGCAGTAGAGTTTCGAATTCGAAAAGTTCGAAGCTTTCACGGTTTCTAAAATTTCGGTTTCGAATATTTCGAATATTCTTTTACTTGAGGTTCGATAAATTCGAAGATTTCGAATTTTCCTAACTTAAAAATTCGAGATATTCGAAAAATTTGAGTTTCTGGGGATCTGAAGTTCGAAAAATTCGAAGATTTCGAAATTCTTTGGATATAAAATTCGAAAATTTCGAACGCTTCGAATTTTTATAGATATAAAGTTCGAACAATTCGAAGATTTCGAATTTCTTTCTACATAAAGTTCGAAAAGGTCGAAAGTTTCGATTCTCATTTAAAACTAATTTAAAAAAAAAAAAAAAACTTCGAAGGTTTTGAATCTTTTCTTAGTCCAAGTTTTCAACGTTCGAAGTCCGGTTTTAATGTTCCTCCACAGTTTCAGTTTGAAATAACATTTTCACGACTCACTGGTTTTCACGAAATCAGGTTTAGAAAAGTTAGGGTGTGATATTTAGACTCCGCGAAGTTGGTCAGGCAATTAAATGAGACGACGAGTGTCCCGGATGTGCTGGAATATTTGCCAGTACAGAGTGGCGTGTGACCACAGATCAGTAATTTTGACCACCAGCCCAGGGGGGGGGGGTCTTTAACGTGCATTGCGCAGTAGTGATCACACGAACCCACTGTTTTACGATACTCACCCAGTTCGAAACGGCCAGGGGCGGGCAGGAGGTTGACGCTCAGAAAAACCTTGAAGCGACCTAACAGACTACCTCCCCACCCCTTGCACGCCGGTAGTAATCCGATCGAACGCCGCCCGAGTGACGCTGGCATATAGTAATTTAAGTTTGTAATTGTCCTGGAGGTTTATTTTCCGGGACGGAAGAAACGCCCCGCAAAAAGTACAGAAGCCGACACAACTGGAGGTCGAGGAGCGTTCTACCATACAAGTGGCGTGGGAAGAGGAAAAACGGGTGGAGAGGGGTGCTCTAGCCCCCCTTCGCCTCCTTCCAGATATTTCGGACTGTTAAAGAAAACCATACGGGAAAAGAGGGCGCGGTCGAACTTATTTTAATTTGAAATTATTTATGTGTATGTATAACTACTGTCGCTCTTCACTGCATAAAAGATCGCGTAGACGCCGTAGGTGGTCATTTTCGGAAACTCGTTGTCAGAAGGCACTACTTGTCACATGCTTAGAGGTTCGGAAGTTCAAAGCTATGTCTTTTCGACCTCAATAACTGTGCCATTGGTAAAAGAAAGATAAATATAACAATAAATGCGGGGATAAAAAGCTGGAGAAAAAAAGAAAGAAAGAAACTATAAAGATCTTACCGGAAGTGTTCTATTCTTGCATATTCAGAAGCTCAGAACTTCGAAACAAGTTTCTCCTACTCAAATGTGTACAGGCTAAAAGAAACACATCCCAAAAACGTAAAGCAAAAAAAAAAATATTAATGACGGCTTGAATTTGATTAATATTAGAAATCTTCCCCTGACTTAATTTATTCCTCAACGTTAAAAAACAATAAATACATGATTTTGTATTCTGCAGATGGCAATTATATATACTGTCTGTGGTGTTAATTTAAATGCGATACCTCAAGCAACTTAGACGAAAAACAAAATACCAAGTTTAGAGCATAATTGCCCGTAGATAAATGTTTGGACATTTCTTCGAAACTCATCTTGAGTAAAAATAATCACATCTTAAGACGACACTTACCTAAGCTATACATAGATCATTCTTAAAAAGTTTAACATCTCAACCGTTAATAGCTTCGGCTTTAGCCCGCTTCAAATATGGCACAAACGACAATCGTCAAAAACCCGTCGTCCTCCGTCGCCCCTTCGGGAATTTATTGCTTTAAAACTGAGCGTGCCAGAACATTGTAATAAACGGCATTGTCTTTCGTAAGGGACGCAGCACCCCATGTAAAAATTCTAGAGAAAAAAAAATACGAATGTACCTCACTACTTGAATTCAAATGAAACCGTCCGCCGGTCTTTCGAAGTTCGACGAACGTCGAACTTTTACCCTTAAAGTTCGAAGTTCGTCGAACTTTTAATTTTTCAGGATTCGAAATTTCGAAACTTTTCGAATTCTCTCGAGAAATAAGTTCGAAAGTTCGAAAATTCTCGAATTCCTTGGCGTAGGAAGTTCGAAAGTTCTGAACTTTTTAGTGCAAGAAATTCGAAAGTTCGAAAATCATCGAATTTTTGTTTTTGGTCTATAAAGTTCGAAAGTTCGACAAGCATCGAATTTTGCAGCGTAATAAGTTCGAAAGTTCGAAAGGAATCGAAATTTTTAGCGTAATAAGTTCGACGGTTCGAAAAGCGTCGAACTTCTTAGTTTAACAAGTTCGAAAATTCGACTTCCGTCGAATTTTACGATATAGAAAGTTCGAAAATTCGAAATCTTTCGAACCTTTCGAACCGCTTGATTCGATCATCGAAACTTCGGTCGAAAAAGTTCGCGGCATCCCTACTTGTAACGCTGGCGGAACCGGTGACGCTCCAGGTAGATTTGGCACGACTTTTTGAAGTGCGCGCTGAGGGTGTCGACATATTGATAGACATTTCTCGTCGGAGTTCTAGAAGGGGCTGCCGCTGATGCCGTTGCTGGCGACGGCACAGCGACAGCGTGGGAGGAAGGCAGCGTGTCCAAGATCCATTGACCCTCCACTCCCAGGCAGTGGTGGAGCAGGTATCGACGACATACCGAGAGCAGTGCGTGAGCACCCCATGTCTCCATGAAACATTCGCAGAGTGAGATCCATCGCTCCCAAGGAATTTCAGACTTCCCTGGCTTACTCATGAAGTCTTGAGGAGGTTTGATGCCGAATCCGCTGTCCATCCCGTCGTCAAAAAGAATGTGGAGTTCTCGGTGGACCCGGCGGTTCGGGAAGGAACGTCCAGTCACCTGTGCTGCTCTCATGAAAATCCTAATTAAAAAATGATGATGATGAAGAAGAAGTAAGTGAATGAACACATAGCATAGAAGAAGACAAAGCTATCTGAATATATGAAAATATAACAATGAAGACACAACACCCCCAACGGGTACACGCAGTAGGGCGTTTTCAGATAAGATCGAACAACCATGTCCGGTGACCATTTTTAATTCTGATGAAAAAAAATATTTTGCTGGCTTTATGCCCAGAAGTACAAAAACCAATCCTTGTTTTCGAAAAAAAAAAATTTTGTCTTTGCGAAAAAAAATTGTAAGCACCCTCAGTCTCGTGCGCGTTTTGCGTATCGCGCGATGTTGACACTTCGGGTGGCTTCCCCAAAAAAACTGTTCTGGCTACGGGTCTTGAACTATTCACTGACAAATTAGGCGTAGGAGGGATTGACAAAAAGTATTTATCACCGAGTATTAGGGTAGTTATTTTGAGAAAAAACATCGCAAACACGGCACATTGCGCAATAATGCTCTGGATTAAGGAACCTTTTTTTCCGTATCTATAGAAGCTAAGGTCTTCAAACTTTGCCAGTGTGTTGCCCTGTATCAGACTTGGACGTAGTTCAACTGCTCTACTCAAACTACTGTAGTTTAACTACTTTTCCGAGTAACTTGGTAACTTTCAATTACAACTTTATTTGGGTAATTAGTAGTTTAACTTAACCACATTTGTTAGGTAACTTCTACTCAAATTACTAACTACTTTCGAAATATAGTGCTAATTTTGCTTACCACAAACGTTTGAGCGCAGAAATAAATAAGACGCCGGCAGATGAAGTGACATTTCCGAGCAAGGGCCCCCTCACATTCCGTTCCCACAAGCGTCCTTGGGTGAAGGTGGCGACGAGCAGCCAAAACATAACACCGGCGCGCACGAACGAAGGAACAGATGCTTAAGAAGCCTTAATCGGGTATTGACCTAATCCGGTAATGCACGGAGGCGCCACATCTCCAGCTGCAACCGTGAAAGACGGGGACACTCCGAGGGTTGTTGTTGTTTTCATGTCTGCCTTTAGTGAGTTCGGACTCAACGGGTTTGGGGGTTCCACAGGTAGGCGCCACTGGAATGACCTCGCAGCTGGGCGCCTGTTCCTATGGTCGCCTTGTCGTCAGCGCATACTCCCTTGCAAAGCCGGACTTTCCCACTCACAAACGCAGACACGGATAATCCGTTCATGGGAGCACTTTCCCGCTTCCAGCTAGAACTGTATGAGCGACGATGCTTGTTCCCGTAATCCTTCGCGTCCTTCCGATACCGTAGAGGCCGGCGAAGTTTGCGAGGCACCATTGGGAAATCCTTTTGTTGGGCCCGGCGTCAGTAATTCGTTCCATCTTTTGTTAAACCAAAAAAATTTGTTTCTTCAGTAGCGTAGCACTATACTTCGTTTCAGCTTCCGTCCGAGCGCAGCCAAAGCTACGTGTGGCCGGAGCCAATCACACGCCAGCAATAGGTCACGCGATCTCGCCTGCACTTTTGTATAACTCCGCTGCGCCGCTGCAGGTCGTCCACGCCGCCCGAGCTCGCCGAGTATTTCGTCTGCTACGGGTGTATCAACGGTATCGTCTGCTACAGGTTTAAGAAGTGCCCTTTCACGTTCTGAAATTTAGTCACAGGGGATGTCAGTACGTAGGCTGGCCGTTGGCGTCTGTGTTCGAGCTTTCCACCTGTTTGGCATAGCTTCGAGATGTAAGTCAACATTGCAAGGTGCACGATGACCCGACCGTTGGTGTTTTCTTGTATTGTCTGGATATACCTGGGCTCGAGGCGCAGTCCTTTCCACCAGCTTCTCGGCGTTCAATATGATCGGCAGGTAAAGGGGTGCTCTGATTTCGCCGCGTATCTGTGAATTGTACTGGCCCGGACGCTTTTCTTGTTCACGACGCATTCGCGGTACGACGCGGCCGGAGTCTCCTGCCGAATTGGGAAGTAGACATTCATCACGACCTCTCGCACCTGACGCCCAAACGTGCCTTTGCGAAAGGACGTTTTGGAGCGATCGACTCGGTGAGGAAAGCAGCGAAGCACATTATTCGGCCATTACAAGAACGAAATCACACAGAAAAACCGAGCGCTGTAGCCGTGTTGCCAGCGGTTGTACGTGTTTCCACCAAATCATGTGCATTTACATATATTAATAAACACATAAACTTCCAATATTTAATTCCTTTAGTTGCAAATCATTCTCAGCAGTACATATCTGGAATATTGTGCAATGCTTACGCACAAAACAGTTATTTAAAAAAAATACTTTTGCGGACGACTTTGTGGTGCGCAGGAATGCTCTTCTCGAAGTTGCGAACCGTCCCTCAGCCTTTGCCTGCGCTCGGACGGAAGCTGAAACGAAGTATAGCACCGCAACGAAACGCGCAGTCGTCCGGATGATCTCATCGTCGTGGTGCGAGACTTGATCCCTTGACGGTCAGGTGCACTCGCTCAGCGTACTCTCCGAACGTCGTGGGCATAAAAAGAAGCCATAACAACCTCAACTTCCACCCCCCCCCCCCAAAAAAAAAAAAAAAACTTTTTTTTTGTTTTTTTGTAAAAGATTTTTTGTTGAGGAAATCCCCACATGTTTCGCCATGGACACCGAAGATGCTGACACTCGCTTTCCCGACCCTGCACAGCTTGTTTCTGAAATTCAACGCTGCCGTTCGCCCCAGCGCGTCGGTGGGGTGGAACGTCTTTTAGCTTTGCTGGGAACGTCTTTAGGAGGAAAATGAGAAATTCTCCGATAAAGATTTTGAAAGTCAATTGCTTCTGCGAGCGATTAAACTATTTTGGTGAAAACGCAAGCCACAAAATGACTGCAATTATTTTAGGCTCCCGGGGTTTTCACGGATCAAAACTGCTGTTCATTTTGCTACCACAAAAGTACAAAAAGTAACTTTGAAATTCACTTCAAAGTAACTCGCTACTTTTTCAGTAGTTAGTAGTTTACTGAATTACTATTACGAATGCGTAATTTCTACTCTACTCCAATTACATTTGGCGTCAATACTCAGTAACTTAACTTAACTACCTTTTTTGAGTAATTTGTACATGTCTGATTATTAGTGGGAACACGGCGTCTGGCCGCCGCCATGTGCCTGCTCGTGTGAGGAAGCACGTGAAATGGCATGCCTGCCAAAGCCACCTTCATGCACATGCTGCACGTGCTTGAATTCATGAGACACCACTCGGGACGCCATCCTTGCAAACGTGTACACTTCGTTTCAGCTTAGCATGGACTATTTTGAGGCGCACATGCTAAAAGCGCGAGCTATTTGCTTTGGATAAAGCCCCGGCGGCTGCAGGAGCGCTCGTGCAGCCAGCGCTCCAGTCAAGGCCGTCAGGTCTACCCGCTTGCGCTTGCACAGTCTTCGCGGTTGGTGCATGCTAAGGTGAGACGAAGTACAGCTGCTTTTGTCTCCGCTGCACTGGAACGCCAGCGTCCGGCGTTTGACCTTTGCATTCGAAAGCCTTCGACCAGTGCAGTGGAGGCAAAGGCAGCTAGTCTTATAATCTTTCCAATCAGTGCTCGGCGTTCTAACGACTGCCCGCGCTCTCGTCTCCCCTTCTCCCTTTGTTTCTCAGTGTACATACCTGTTTCACCCGGCCATGGGGCGCAAGCGCTTCCACGACACGCGACCTTGTAATATTGGCTTCGGGGTCCACATGACGTGACCATAAAGCAGTTCATGTAGCGTTCGATGAACTTTTTCCCAGTTAGCTTCTAGGCCTACGCACGCCCTCTCCCCCGGCCTTGCTTCCCGCTGTTTCTGCTTTCGCAGGGCGCCATCCCGCACGACTAACATTGTCAGCGCCTATATTTCCGCGTATTTCGTCTTTTTTGACTACTCTTTTCTGGGTTTCGGTAGCATGTGGAATAAAAATCAATAAAAACCGATACAACGGCACGATGTCAATATGTTTTGACGAGCGCGGTCCTGTTGGGCTGCCCTTCATTTGTGGTTGGATCGGGTGCGACACGTGACCGCTACCTTCCCATGATCCCGCTTGATTCGGTGGTCTGCTATAAACCGACGCAATCTTTGTGGGGAGATGTCCGTTGGCTACCGATCTAGTTACAGCCCGGCCGTAGGTTATTTTTTTATTTTTTTGCCACAATTTTGGCGGCAACGGGATGCTATCATGTGCTGCACTGGAGATTGTATAAACAGCGTTGCGAAAGGGAATAAGCTTTTTGCCGTTCTGACGGGAAAAGAAAATCTTAAACGACGAAAACAATAGCTCTACCGGGTCGGTCTGAAAAGTTTCGACTGTGTTCGGGGGAGACTTTGTGAAAGTCATTGTGAAACTCTGGATCGTATTATCTGCCTCTTTCGGTTTTGCCGATGAAGATCGGCTATTACGAGCATGAGACGAGAATACTATGATTTATGACGGCATTCTTAACAAAAAGGGTTGTATTGCTGGGCATGGGATATTTTTTTATATATTTGTTGATATTTTATATATTTGATATTTCATATCTTGTCTTTTGAAGGCTTTGCTGAAGGATCTCTGTGCGCTCATTTGTAAGTCACTCAGTAAGATACGCCCGCGGGTCTGCGGCAAGTCTTATACACTTTGCAAGTGACCTCAAGGACTTACCTTGCATGTGGGGACGTCAGAACAATATCTCGAAACACAGTAAGGATGAAAGAGGGTCTTGCTAATAAATAGGATAAATGAGGAACGCACTGGCAAGACGACCGAACACGCGCTATTTCTTATTTTAAGTGAGGGAAACAAGTGAGTGGGTAGTTATATGCACGAGGCGCGTAGATAGCAGACGTCGCATATTTCTCAGTGCGCATATGCACAGTTGCAGGTAGTATTCGACGTTTATGAAATGTGTACGAAGTAAACCAAGCTGCTGGTTTTGCGAACCAATTGGTAATGCTAAAAATTACCGAAAAGTCCTGGTTTCGGCACGCCTTGTGGTGTCTTTTATATGCATAACTAGAGTGATGCCGAGTCTGCAAATGCACTTCGTTCAACATACTAGAAAGTTTTAGTAGAGCGTACGCTAAGGATTGCGAGCCTTGCGGGCCCGTGTTCAATCCATGCTCAAAGCGACGGCGCGAGCTCCTTCGCAGTACTTGTCTACGAAACTCTATTTACACGCAGAAACAGGTGCATTGAATTGTATGCCTACTCTCAGCTCCTGCTGCAATAAACAGGTAAACGCAACATATTTTTGCAGTCATGCCGATGTCCCAGAACACTGAAGACTACATTGGTTTTTCTTTTCTTTTTTCTTAATCATCTGCGTTTAGCGGCATTGGAGAAAGCATTTCTTTACACCCGAGCGATTCAAACTCTGCTCGCGTTATTGCATTTGCCGATCGAGACGTCTTCCCGCGCTTGACAACTCCAATAAAGGTGCACAAACGATAGTTTTTTTTATGTTAAAAAACAAAACAGCTTTTATACAAAAAAATAGTAATATTAGTAATCATGTTGTATTACACCTGAGACTGCGGTGGATGAAATCGGAAGAACTTTCAGTAGAAGGAACAGACACAGAGAACGTCTCAAACTCAGCTAACTGGTTTATTTCTCAAACAGTTTTAAGCGCCTGCGGGATCTTTTTCCAACCACACTCTACAGATAAACTCCTTTGTTGCGGACATTTCGAACCGGACATTTTGAACCGAGTTATCTGTAGAGTGTGGTTGGGAAAAAGGTCCCGCGGGTATTTAAAGGCTGTTTGAGAAATAAACCAGTTAGCTGAGTTTGAGACGTTCTCGTGTCTGTTCCTTCTACTGAAAGTTCTTCCGATTTCATCCACCGCAGTCTCAGGTGTAATACAACATGATTAGCTACCACCACCTCGCCTGCACTCTTACCGTCTTTTCACTAATATTAGTACTCTAGCGCGCCATATGCAATAGCAAACAATTACGACACGGCACGCAGGCGTGCCCTCACGCGCGCCTTGTGGGCCCAGCATAAACACGGCGGAGGGGGGCGTGGCATGGAAGAAGGGCAAGGTGGATTGTCTTAGATTGAAAGGAGCAATGCGCGGGAGGAGGGGAAATGGCGTATGCACAAGGCACGTTCGAACGCTAGCATCTGTCCGCGTCTGTGCATCCGCGTAAAAGAAAACAAAAGTCAAACAACAAAAAATGTACAGCTCGTTGCCTTAGCGTCCTATCGAAACGCCAAGAATGCATTCCTTTCAACTGTTTTGTTCCTGTTCTTTTTCCCCAGCGCCGTTCAGCAAAGTGAGGTAGCTAAGAAGTTAGAACGCACGCTCGAAACACGACCTAAAAATATGCGATTTTCATCGCGAGGGGTGCTGCTCAAAACTTGATAGCTAGAGGCTTATTTAGATATGGCTAATACAGTGCACGGATACGCGCACTGTGTGAGCATTCGATTTGGACTTGTGACAATCAAAGCGCCGAGAGACTGAGTGAGAGGAGTTGACGGGAGCGCTCCGGGATGTCAAAACGCCGAGCCTAATGCCGAGCTCTGGTTGGAACGATTCACGGGTATAGGCGTTGTTTGTTTGCTTTCGTTCTCGGCCACGTGGATCAATTATAAATTATGTCATCAATCATTGCGACAGCAAGACTGACAAAAATAGTCCCATTTTATCCTCGCAATTTTACCGCAACAAAGAAGCTTTTGAATGAGTGGTGCTTTGTGCGAGTATACTTGGGCCAGACTATAGGACCAGTACGCCTCTGCAAAGTAATGAGCATTCCCACCCCATATCGTTTCATGACCCCTTTGAAGCGTTCTTCCGCAGAACGAGCGCTCTCTCTAAAAATAGATGTGAAAATTTTTGCAAGTGGTACCACTTGCTACTGGTACCACTTGCAAATGGTACCTGTTCAATAAAGCACTTGCTAGTGGTACCACTTCAAAACAGTACATTGTCATATAGATGCACAAAAGCAAAGCCAGATGTTAGTCTTTCTTACTTTTATTTTGCAGTTGAGTGCTTGTAACGCTGGCGGAACCGGTGACACTCCAGGTAGATTTGGCACGACTTTTTGAAGTGCGCGCTGAGGGTGTCGACAGCCTCTATATTGATAGACATTTCTCGTCGGAGTTCTAGAAGGGGCTGCCGCTGATGCCGTTGCTGGCGACGGCACAGCGACAGCGTGGGAGGAAGGCAGCGTGTCCAAGATCCATTGACCCTCCACTCCCATGGGCAGTGGTGGAGCAGGTATCGACGACATACCGAGAGCAGTGCGTGAGCACCCCATGTCTCCATGAAACATTCGCAGAGTGAGATCCATCGCTCCCAAGGAATTTCAGACTTCCCTGGCTTACTCATGAAGTCTTGAGGAGGTTTGATGCCGAATCCGCTGTCCATCCCGTCGTCAAAAAGAATGTGGAGTTCTCGGTGGACCCGGCGGTTCGGGAAGGAACGTCCAGTCACCTGTGCTGCTCTCATGAGACTCCTAATTAAAAAATGATGATGATGAAGAAGAAGTAAGTGAATGAACACATAGCATAGAAGAAGACAAAGCTATCTGAATATATGAAAATATAACAATGAAGACACAACACCCCCAACGGGTACACGCAGTAGGGCGTTTTCAGATAAGATCGAACAACCATGTCCGGTGACCATTTTTAATTCTGATGAAAAAAAAATATTTTGCTGGCTTTATGCCCAGAAGTATAAAACCAATCCTTGTTTTCGGAAAAAAAATTTTGTCTTTGCGAAAAAAATTGTAAGCACCCTCAGTCTCGTGCGCGTTTTGCGTATCGCGCGAGGTTGACACTTCGGGTGGCTTCCCCAAAAAAACTGTTCTGGCTACGGGTCTTGAACTATTCACTGACAAATTAGGCGTAGGAGGGATTGACAAAAAGTATTTATCACCGAGTATTAGGGTAGTTATTTTGAGAAAAAGCATCGCAAACACGGCACATTGCGCAATAATGCTCTGGATTAAGGAACATTTTTTTCCGTATCTATAGAAGCTAAGGTCTTCAAACTTTGCCAGTGTGTTGCCCTGTATCAGACTTGGACGTAGTTCAACTGCTCTACTCAAACTACTGTAGTTTAACTACTTTTCCGAGTAACTTGGTAACTTTCAATTACAACTTTATTTGGGTAATTAGTAGTTTAACTTAACCACATTTGTTAGGTAACTTCTACTCAAATTACTAACTACTTTCGAAATATAGTGCTAATTTTGCTTACCACAAACGTTTGAGCGCAGAAATAAATAAGACGCCGGCAGATGAAGTGACATTTCCGAGCAAGGGGCCCCCTCACATTCCGTTCCCACAAGCGTCCTTGGGTCAAGGTGGCGACGAGCAGCCAAAACATAACACCGGCGCGCACGAACGAAGGAACAGATGCTTAAGAAGCCTTAATCGGGTATTGACCTAATCCGGTAATGCACGGAGGCGCCACATCTCCAGCTGCAACCGTGAAAGACGGGGACACTCCGAGGGTTGTTGTTGTTTTCATGTCTGCCTTTAGTGAGTTCGGACTCAACGGGTTTGGGGGTTCCACAGGTAGGCGCCACTGGAATGACCTCGCAGCTGGGCGCCTGTTCCTATGGTCGCCTTGTCGTCAGCGCATACTCCCTTGCAAAGCCGGACTTTCCCACTCACAAACGCAGACACGGATAATCCGTTCATGGGAGCACTTTCCCGCTTCCAGCTACAACTGTATGAGCGACGATGCTTGTTCCCGTAATCCTTCGCGTCCTTCCGATACCGTAGAGGCCGGCGAAGATTGCGAGGCACCATTGGGAAATCCTTTTGTTGGGCCCGGCGTCAGTAATTCGTTCCATCTTTTGTTAAACCAAAAAATTTGTTTCTTCAGTAGCGTAGCACTATACTTCGTTTCAGCTTCCGTCCGAGCGCAGCCAAAGCTACGTGTGGCCGGAGCCAATCACACGCCAGCAATAGGTCACGCGATCTCGCCTGCACTTTTGTATAACTCCGCTGCGCCGCTGCAGGTCGTCCACGCCGCCCGAGCTCGCCGAGTATTTCGTCTGCTACGGGTGTATCAACGGTATCGTCTGCTACAGGTTTAAAAAGTGCCCTTTCACGTTCTGGAAATTTAGTCACAGGGGATGTCAGTACGTAGGCTGGCCGTTGGCGTCTGTGTTCGAGCTTTCCACCTGTTTGGCATAGTTTCGAGATGTAAGTCAACATTGCAAGGTGCACGATGACCCGACCGTTGGTGTTTCCTTGTATTGTCTGGATATACCTGGGCTCGAGGCGCAGTCCTTTCCACCAGCTTCTCGGCGTTCAATATGATCGGCAGGTAAAGGGGTGCTCTGATTTCGCCGCGTATCTGTGAATTGTACTGGCCCGGACGCTTTTCTTGTTCACGACGCATTCGCGGTACGACGCGGCCGGAGTCTCCTGCCGAATTGGGAAGTAGACATTCATCACGACCTTCGCACCTGACGCCCAAACGTGCCTTTGCGAAAGGACGTTTTGGAGCGATCGACTCGGTGAGGAAAGCAGCGAAGCACATTATTCGGCCATTACAAGAACGAAATCACACAGAAAAACCGAGCGCTGTAGCCGTGTTGCCAGCGGTTGTACGTGTTTCCACCAAATCATGTGCATTTACATATATTAATAAACACATAAACTTCCAATATTTAATTCCTTTAGTTGCAAATCATTCTCAGCAGTACATATCTGGAATATTGTGCAATGCTTACGCACAAAACAGTTATTTAAAAAAAATACTTTTGCGGACGACTTTGTGGTGCGTAGGAATGCTCTTCTCGAAGTTGCGAACCGTCCCTCAGCCTTTGCCTGCGCTCGGACGGAAGCTGAAACGAAGTATAGCACCGCAACGAAACGCGCAGTCGTCCGGATGATCTCATCGTCGTGGTGCGAGACTTGATCCCTTGACGGTCAGGTGCACTCGCTCAGCGTACTCTCCGAACGTCGTGGGCATAAAAAGAAGCCATAACAACCTCAACTTGCCCCGCCCCCCCCCCCCAAAAAAAAAAAAAAAAAAACTTTTTTTTTGTTTTTTGTAAAAGATTTTTTGTTGAGGAAATCCCCACATGTTTCGCCATGGACACCGAAGATGCTGACACTCGCTTTCCCGACCCTGCACAGCTTGTTTCTGAAATTCAACGCTGCCGTTCGCCCCAGCGCGTCGGTGGGGGTGGAACGTCTTTTAGCTTTGCTGGGAACGTCTTTAGGAGGAAAATGAGAAATTCTCCGATAAAGATTTTGAAAGTCAATTGCTTCTGCGAGCGATTAAACTATTTTGGTGAAAACGCAAGCCACAAAATGACTGCAATTATTTTAGGCTCGCGGGGTTTTCACGGATCAAAACTGCTGTTCATTTTGCTACCACAAAAGTACAAAAAGTAACTTCGAAATTCACTTCAAAGTAACTCGCTACTTTTTACAGTAGTTAGTAGTTTACTGAATTACTATTACGAATGCGTAATTTCTACTCTACTCCAATTACATTTGGCGTCAATACTCAGTAACTTAACTTAACTACCTTTTTTGAGTAATTTGTACATGTCTGATTATTAGTGGGAACACGGCGTCTGGCCGCCGCCATGTGCCTGCTCGTGTGAGGAAGCACGTGAAATGGCATGCCTGCCAAAGCCACCTTCATGCACATGCTGCACGTGCTTGAATTCATGAGACACCACTCGGGACGCCATCCTTGCAAACGTGTACACTTCGTTTCAGCTTAGCATGGACTATTTTGAGGCGCACATGCTAAAAGCGCGAGCTATTTGCTTTGGATAAAGCCCCGGCGGCTGCAGGAGCGCTCGTGCAGCCAGCGCTCCAGTCAAGGCCGTCAGGTCTACCCGCTTGCGCTTGCACAGTCTTCGCGGTTGGTGCATGCTAAGGTGAGACGAAGTACAGCTGCTTTTGTCTCCGCTGCACTGGAACGCCAGCGTCCGGCGTTTGACCTTTGCATTCGAAAGCCTTCGACCAGTGCAGTGGAGGCAAAGGCAGCTAGTTTTATAATCTTTCCAATCAGTGCTCGGCGTTCTAACGACTGCCCGCGCTCTCGTCTCCCCTTCTCCCTTTGTTTCTCAGTGTACATACCTGTTTCACCCGGCCATGGGGCGCAAGCGCTTCCACGACACGCGACCTTGTAATATTGGCTTCGGGGTCCACATGACGTGACCATAAAGCAGTTCATGTAGCGTTCGATGAACTTTTTCCCAGTTAGCTTCTAGGCCTACGCACGCCCTCTCCCCCGGCCTTGCTTCCCGCTGTTTCTGCTTTCGCAGGGCGCCATCCCGCACGACTAACATTGTCAGCGCCTATATTTCCGCGTATTTCGTCTTTTTTGACTACTCTTTTTCTGGGTTTCGGTAGCATGTGGAATAAAAATCAATAAAAACCGATACAACGGCACGATGTCAATATGTTTTGACGAGCGCGGTCCTGTTGGGCTGCCCTTCATTTGTGGTTGGATCGGGTGCGACACGTGACCGCTACCTTCCCATGATCCCGCTTGATTCGGTGGTCTGCTATAAACCGACGCAATCTTTGTGGGGAGATGTCCGTTGGCTACCGATCTAGTTACAGCCCGGCCGTAGGTTATTTTTTTATTTTTTTGCCACAATTTTGGCGGCAACGGGATGCTATCATGTGCTGCACTGGAGATTGTATAAACAGCGTTGCGAAAGGGAATAAGCTTTTTGCCGTTCTGACGGGAAAAGAAAATCTTAAACGACGAAAACAATAGCTCTACCGGGTCGGTCTGAAAAGTTTCGACTGTGTTCGGGGGAGACTTTGTGAAAGTCATTGTGAAACTCTGGATCGTATTATCTGCCTCTTTCGGTTTTGCCGATGAAGATCGGCTATTACGAGCATGAGACGAGAATACTATGATTTATGACGGCATTCTTAACAAAAAGGGTTGTATTGCTGGGCATGGGATATTTTTTTATATATTTGTTGATATTTTATATATTTGATATTTCATATCTTGTCTTTTGAAGGCTTTGCTGAAGGATCTCTGTGCGCTCATTTGTAAGTCACTCAGTAAGATACGCCCGCGGGTCTGCGGCAAGTCTTATACACTTTGCAAGTGACCTCAAGGACTTACCTTGCATGTGAGGACGTCAGAACAATATCTCGAAACACAGTAAGGATGAAAGAGGGTCTTGCTAATAAATAGGATAAATGAGGAACGCACTGGCAAGACGACCGAACACGCGCTATTTCTTATTTTAAGTGAGGGAAACAAGTGAGTGGGTAGTTATATGCACGAGGCGCGTAGATAGCAGACGTCGCATATTTCTCAGTGCGCATATGCACAGTTGCAGGTAGTATTCGACGTTTATGAAATGTGTACGAAGTAAACCAAGCTGCTGGTTTTGCGAACCAATTGGTAATGCTAAAAATTACCGAAAAGTCCTGGTTTCGGCACGCCTTGTGGTGTCTTTTATATGCATAACTAGAGTGATGCCGAGTCTGCAAATGCACTTCGTTCAACATACTAGAAAGTTTTAGTAGAGCGTACGCTAAGGATTGCGAGCCTTGCGGGCCCGTGTTCAATCCATGCTCAAAGCGACGGCGCGAGCTCCTTCGCAGTACTTGTCTACGAAACTCTATTTACACGCAGAAACAGGTGCATTGAATTGTATGCCTACTCTCAGCTCCTGCTGCAATAAACAGGTAAACGCAACATATTTTTGCAGTCATGCCGATGTCCCAGAACACTGAAGACTACATTGGTTTTTCTTTTCTTTTTTTCTTAATCATCTGCGTTTAGCGGCATTGGAGAAAGCATTTCTTTACACCCGAGCGATTCAAACTCTGCTCGCGTTATTGCATTTGCCGATCGAGACGTCTTCCCGCGCTTGACAACTCCAATAAAGGTGCACAAACGATAGTTTTTTTTATGTTAAAAAACAAAACAGCTTTTATACAAAAAAATAGTAATATTAGTAATCATGTTGTATTACACCTGAGACTGCGGTGGATGAAATCGGAAGAACTTTCAGTAGAAGGAACAGACACAGAGAACGTCTCAAACTCAGCTAACTGGTTTATTTCTCAAACAGCCTTTAAGTACCCGCGGGACCTTTTTCCCAACCACACTCTACAGATAAACTCCTTTGTTGCGGACATTTCGAACCGGACATTTCGAACCGGAGTTTATCTGTAGAGTGTGGTTGGGAAAAAAGTTCCTGCGGGTACTTAAAGGCTGTTTGAGAAATAAACCAGTTAGCTGAGTTTGAGACGTTCTCTGTGTCTGTTCCTTCTACTGAAAGTTCTTCCGATTTCATCCACCGCAGTCTCAGGTGTAATACAACATGATTAGCTACCACCACCTCGCCTGCACTCTTACCGTCTTTTCACTAATATTAGTACTCTAGCGCGCCATATGCAATAGCAAACAATTACGACACGGCACGCAGGCGTGCCCTCACGCGCGCCTTGTGGGCCCAGCATAAACACGGCGGAGGGGGGCGTGGCATGGAAGAAGGGCAAGGTGGATTGTCTTAGATTGAAAGGAGCAATGCGCGGGAGGAGGGGAAATGGCGTATGCACAAGGCACGTTCGAACGCTAGCATCTGTCCGCGTCTGTGCATCCGCGTAAAAGAAAACAAAAGTCAAACAACAAAAAATGTACAGCTCGTTGCCTTAGCGTCCTATCGAAACGCCAAGAATGCATTCCTTTCAACTGTTTTGTTCCTGTTCTTTTTCCCCAGCGCCGTTCAGCAAAGTGAGGTAGCTAAGAAGTTAGAACGCACGCTCGAAACACGACCTAAAAATATGCGATTTTCATCGCGAGGGGTGCTGCTCAAAACTTGATAGCTAGAGGCTTATTTAGATATGGCTAATACAGTGCACGGATACGCGCACTGTGTGAGCATTCGATTTGGACTTGTGACAATCAAAGCGCCGAGAGACTGAGTGAGAGGAGTTGACGGGAGCGCTCCGGGATGTCAAAACGCCGAGCCTAATGCCGAGCTCTGGTTGGAACGATTCACGGGTATAGGCGTTGTTTGTTTGCTTTCGTTCTCGGTCACGTGGATCAATTATAAATTATGTCATCAATCATTGCGACAGCAAGACTGACAAAAATAGTCCCATTTTATCCTCGCAATTTTACCGCAACAAAGAAGCTTTTGAATGAGTGGTGCTTTGTGCGAGTATACTTGGGCCAGACTATAGGACCAGTACGCCTCTGCAAAGTAATGAGCATTCCCACCCCATATCGTTTCATGACCCCTTTGAAGCGTTCTTCCGCAGAACGAGCGCTCTCTCTAAAAATACATGTGAAAATTTTTGTAAGTGTACCACTTGCAAGTGTATTGAACAGGCACCACTAGCAAGTGGTACCACTTCCTACTGGTACCACTTGCTACTGGTACCACTTGCAAATGGTACCTGTTCAATAAAGCACTTGCTAGTGGTACCACTTCAAAACAGTACATTGTCATATAGATGCACAAAAGCAAAGCCAGATGTTAGTCTTTCTTACTTTTATTTTGCAGTTGAGTGCTTGTAACGCTGGCGGAACCGGTGACACTCCAGGTAGATTTGGCACGACTTTTTGAAGTGCGCGCTGAGGGTGTCGACAGCCTCTTATATTGATAGACATTTCTCGTCGGAGTTCTAGAAGGGGCTGCCGCTGATGCCGTTGCTGGCGACGGCACAGCGACAGCGTGGGAGGAAGGCAGCGTGTCCAAGATCCATTGACCCTCCACTCCCATGGGCAGTGGCGGAGCAGGTATCGACGACATACCGAGAGCAGTGCGTGAGCACCCCATGTCTCCATGAAACATTCGCAGAGTGAGATCCATCGCTCCCAAGGAATTTCAGACTTCCCTGGCTTACTCATGAAGTCTTGAGGAGGTTTGATGCCGAATCCGCTGTCCATCCCGTCGTCAAAAGAATGTGGAGTTCTCGGTGGACCCGGCGGGTCGGGAAGGAACGCCCAGTCACCTGTGCTGCTCTCATGAGACTCCTAATTAAAAAATGATGATGATGAAGAAGAAGTAAGTGAATGAACACATAGCATAGAAGAAGACAAAGTTATCTGAATATATGAAAATATAACAATGAAGACACAACACCCCCAACGGGTACACGCAGTAGGGCGTTTTCAGATAAGATCGAACAACCATGTCCGGTGACCATTTTTAATTCTGATGAAAAAAATATATTTTTGCTGGCTTTATGCCCAGAAGTATAAAACCAATCCTTGTTTTCGGAAAAAAAAAATTGTCTTTGCAGAAAAAAAAAAAATTGTAAGCACCCTCTCAGTCTCGTGCGCGTTTTGCGTATCGCGCGATGTTGACATTTCGGGTGGCTTCCCCAGAAAACCTGTTCTGGCGACGGGTCTTGAAATATTCACTGACAAATTAGGCGTAGGAGGGATTGACAAAAAGTATTTATCACCGAGTATTAGGGTAGTTAGTTTGAGAAAAAGCATCGCAAACACGGCACATTGCGCAATAATGCTCTGGATTAAAGAATATTTTTCTCCGTATCTATAGAAGCTAAGGTCTTCAAACTTTGCCAGTGTGTTGCCCTGTATATATTTAATCTTTCGTGTAAAATATTGTTGTCCTGGTTAGCAGGAGAAATTCACAAGAATTGCTCACACAGGGGCATTTAACTAATAAATGCATTATTTTGAAAATCATTTAAAACAAAAGGCCATCTTTAATTTTTTTTAACTTACTGACATTGACGTTTATAGTATGTACTAACAGAGCTTGCAAACACATAATGCAATATTTGTGTAGCTTTTAAGCTATAAAGCGAGAAACATGGCCATATTGACGCTAACGCGGTTGCCATAAATGGGCCGTGCACATACCCGTTCTTCACAATTTCATTATTATTAAAACGTGTGCAAAATGCTACGGGGTGGTCAGGAAGAGACGAATTTACAGCACAGAAGTGGACGGTAGTTTCGAGTTAAAAATTCCTAATACATTTTCGTACAACCAACCCCCAAAATGCGCATGGGCCGGAGTGATCGAGGTGCACCAACTTGTAACATGCTTCACGGTACCTGTTTCAACAGCCGGCGTATAGCGTCACCGTCTACGCGACGTAAAGGAAGCAACCGAAGTGACTTTGCAAACAGATCAGCCCACAACCTTGGCGGTAATATGATATAGGAAGTAGGGAGCGGCAAAACCTGAACCTGCGGCGCCTGTGAGCGCCAATAGATCCGCCGCAGTGGAGGGCCGCACAACGCGTAGAAAATAAAATATACTTAAAAGCAAAAAAATTTCGATTGCCTCAGATTGTTTGTATTGGGCGTTTTCAGATAGGATCAAACAACCATGTCCGGTCGACATTTTTTTTATTTTTATTTTAGCAAAGGATGTGTGTTTTACTTTTTGTGCAAGCGCAAAAACATATTAAAACTTTTTTTTTTTGCGGAAAATAAAATTTCTTTTGAGGAAAGAAAATCACAAAGTCGCTGTCGGTATACGCTCTCGTTTTTGCGACTATCGTGAAACCGTTTTTTTTTTCCGGATATTTATTAAAGGAAAACTGTTGTCGTTTTAGGTTTAATATTTTTTGTGCAGATACTCTACATAAAATAAAATGAGGTAAACATGTATTATCGATTACGGAGCAATTCAGAGCTTTATGGATCCGGATCTTAAAAGACTGGAAATTCAAAATTTTTTAAATAATTTGAACGCGTTTCTTCTATATTTGCATAAATTGTCATTGAATTTGAAAACGGTAACCTTTCTAAGATAAATACACTGAAATTTAGACAGGTTACCGATTTTGCAATAATTAGAATATCAGTGTAAAATGAGGGCCATCGTAATTTTTCTTCTACTTTTCACAGATCAAGGCTCATAATCTGTCCCATCAGGCCCTTCAAAAATGCTTTGCAATATTTTTGTCTTGTTTTTATTTCACAGGGTTTTAAATATACAGAATTGACGTCAAGGGAGTGGAGAAAGATAGGACGTTGCCAATTTCAAACAAGGGCAAGCAAGGGATCGAAAAATGTAGGAAGTCTCTGAAGAGAAAGCACTGTGACAGGAATTCGTAAAAAAATAGAATTCATACAAAAAATTGCAGGTGAGTTTGAAGCATGCAGAAGCCAACAATTTAAATAAAGATTTCTCGGATCAGTGAATTTTGGAGCCTACCCTTCGTGGGGAGGCTGGGCTGCTGACGTTTAAATAGTGATAAGAAAGAACACATGTTTAAAGTGGTACAATTGAAACTAGTTTAATTAATCAAGATTCTGTACGCACATTCGGAGTTTGTAGTGCGAATTCTTTCTGCCGGACGCTGACCTGAGTCGGTCACCGCCCTCTCCTGGCACTCCGAAAAGGAAAATTTTTTTTTCCCGGTTTGCCTGTAGCGATTTTTTCTGCGGCTACCGTTCTTGCTAAAACAGCTGTGGTTGCGAAGTGTCGGACCGCGTACACTACCATAAGGGACAGGACTGAATTCCACGCACAACGGAAACAGAGTCCCAGTCCTTTGCTTTCATGTCCATGAACGCTTTGACGTCAGCTTTCGGGAGGTGGATTAGTTTCACGTTCGGCAGTTTAGTGTTCAGTGGGGCAACCATCTCTGACGCCGATTTGATCACCGACTTGGTGGGCCGTCAGAGTCTGTACAACGTTGTCTGGTGCTTGACACGACCCCCGATTCAATCAGAGGCACTCTTGCCATGTCAAGCTGCGGAAAAATACACTTTGCTGACTTGTATTTGTGGCTCTGCAGCTCGTGTAGTTGGTACTTGTTCTTAAAGTGACTCTTTGCACCATCACTTCCGTAGGTCACATGGGCATACCCAAATTGTATTTCACGATTCTCTAGACCTTTGTCTTATAAATTGAGTTACAGACATCTCATTCAATCGCAATTATTTTTCCTTTTTTTATGTATCTTTATTTTCTACGCGTTGTGCAGTACTCCACGGCGCCGGATCTATTGGCGCTCACAGGCGGCGCACGTTCAGGTTGTGCCGCGCCCTACTTCCTCTATCATGTTACCGCCAAAGTTGTAGGTTGATCTGTTTGCAAAGTCGTTCCGGTTGCTTCCTCTACGTCGCGTAGACGGAAACGCTATACGCCGGCTGTTGAAACAGGCGCACCGCAGAAGCATGTTACAGGGTGGAGCACCTCGATCGCTCCGGCCCATGGGCATTTTTGGGTCGGTTGTACAAAAATGTATTAGGAATTTTCCCTTCAAAACTACCGTCCACCTTTGTGCTCTCATTTTGTCCTTTCCTGACCACCCTGTAGCATTTTTACCCGTTTTAATAATAATAAAATTGTGAAGAACGGGTATGTGCCCGCCCCATGTATGGCAACCGCGTTAGCGTCAATTTGGCCATGTTTCTCGCTTTATAACTTTATTTTTCGCAAAGATGAAATATATACAGGGCAACACACTGGCAAAGTTTGAAGACCTTAGCTTTTATAGATACAGAGAAAAATATTCTTTAATACAGAGCATTATTGCGCAATGTGCCGTGTTTGAGTTTTTTTTTCTCAAAATAACTACCTTAATACTCGGTGATAAATACTTTTTGTCAATCCCTCCTACGCCTAACTTGTCAGTGAATATTTCAAGACCCGTAGCTAAAATAGTTTTTCGGGGAAGCGACCCGAAATGTCAACATCGCGCGATACGCAAAACGCGCACGAGACTGAGAGGGTGCTTACAATTTTTTTTTTCGCAAAGACAAAAACTTTTTTCCGAAAACAAGGATTGGTTTTATACTTCCGGGCATAAAGCCAGCAAAATATTCTTTTTCATCAAAATTAAAAATGGTCACCGGACATGGTTGTTTGATCTTATCTGAAAACGCCCAGTACACGTGGCAAATGACGGCTTAAGAAACGCAGGGCGTGACTCGTTACCTTCCTGGTTCGTGATTGGTTCTCCAACGGTCGTGTCGGCTAATGCCGCATTCGCATTGGCTGTGAAGGGATGACGAAAAACTCAAGACTCGCTCTGCGTTTCTTGTGCTCGAGCTCAAGGAGCGTTAGTAATTTTTTTATTTTTTTTTTAGATTTGTAGATTTTTTGTAGATCTTTTGTAGGTTGAACTGGGGGCAACAGCTTTCACTCTTTTTATTAGTGATATATATGATTTTGCAAACTGGTGCCATTTTGCAACCCATGTGGTACCACTTGAAGCTCATGTGGCACCATTTACAGCCCAAGTGGTACCACTTGAGGCCCAAGTGGCACCACTTAAAGCCCAATTGGTGCCACTTGGCTTGCAAATGGCACCACTTGACTTGCAAGTTGTACCACTTGACTTGCAAATGGTACCACTTGACGTCCAAATGCTACCACTTGACTTCCAGGTGGTACCTCTTGATTTCCAAGTGGTACAAATTGACTTGCAAGTGGCACCACTTGACTTGCAAGTGGTACCACTTGAAAGCAAGTGGTACCACTTGAAATTCCACTTCATATTTTAATTTGGGACATACAGGAGCGTGGGCTAGCTCACGCTTGTAGCCTCTGACTGCAGTTTCTGCTTCGGCTGGAGCGATACTCACACCTGCAGGCAAAGATTACGCCTGTAACTTTTACTGCAGGGACACTAAAT
This sequence comes from Ixodes ricinus, assembly GCA_037355805.1. Lineage (NCBI taxonomy): Eukaryota > Metazoa > Arthropoda > Arachnida > Ixodida > Ixodidae > Ixodes > Ixodes ricinus. The sequence goes on along the minus strand of JAZHYW010067551.1, from coordinate 60,833 downwards.
GTTAATTTTTATACTGAAAATACTTTTTTTTAATATTTACTTAGACGCAATTTAAGGAAAGGGGGAAGAGTGGGTTAGCCCTACTCTTGGCACCGCACGGTACATACAAAACTAAGCACATTGTTTTGGCTCACATTGATTGGAGAGATTGTTGACGTCTGAAATGTTGGTTGTAAAATTGTTCTTTCCGTGCCGTAACACTATTTATACCGACAATATTTTATACTTGAGAAACAAATAATTTAGATAGACTCTTTATTGTTTTTAAAAAAATATCCCAAGATTGCCTTTCCGCTTCGGCTTCAAAAGATAACAGACGTGGCTGCAGGCGTTTAAAGCGCGCTCAACGAGCGTAGCTCGTTTGACCTTGTTTATTTTTATCATTTATTATTTTATTTGCAAGATACTGCATAAGGGATGAGGCAAAAACAGGAGTGGATGCTGTTTTTCTTCACATAATACCCAAGCAGAAGCCACATAAGACACAAATTACACTTCAAAAAGGTGTTCAATCGATCGTAAAACATTGTTCGAAGTGAAAATATGGGGAGGCAAGCAGTCTAAATCTGTCACAGATCCGGAGAAAAAGGAGCATTTAAAAGCATTTGTGCGAGCAAGTATGGGAGTTATAATTTGTGTATAGTCATGTCTAGTCTGTCTAATACATGATGGCGGAATGTAGGATGAAGATTCAAGGCGAAGTTTGAGATACCAAAGCTGCAAAATGAATTTGAATCTATCGAACTTCCTGCGGAATTTTAGAGGAATGATGTTCTTAGTTTTGATTAAATCGGTGGGAGAGTCATGCCTTCGTGAACGATTATATATAAAACAAACTGCTAGCCTCTGGACCTGCTCAAGCCTGTTAATATCTTTCTTCGTAGAAGGATTTCATACAGTACAAGCGCACTCCAACCTAGACCTTATTAGTGTGTTATAAAGCAGAAGTTTTTCACGAGAGGGCAAGTATTTATGTTTGTGCCTCACTTGGCCTAGTTTATGACGTGCAGATGCACACATGCGTTAAATGTGGGAAGACCGAGAGAGGTTATTAGTAATCATAACGCCGCCAAGTTACTTAAAACTGTCTGTTTGAGAAATGATTTTATTGCCAATAAGCACATGGGCGTACTTTTTGTTGGTGAAACTCATAAGAACAGATTTGTCTTGATTAAGTTTCATTTCCCAGAGATCGCACCAGTTAGAAATTGCATTGACTCTCATTCAGTACAACCTGGTCGGTAATAGAGTTAATAGCCTTGAAGATTAATCAGTCGTCTGCAAATAAACAAATACTCACGCTCTCGTTGATGCATGAGCTTAAATTAATATAAATGAAGGAAAGTGGCGGACCAAGGACACTTCTTTGCGGAACACCAGAATTTACGGAAAGGGGTCTGAATGATGACAGTCTACATCAAAAAATTGTTTGCGCATTTCTAGATAATAAGAAATCCATTTTGCAATCGTACAGGGAAAGCCAAGCTCGTTAGTTTGATTAAGATACTGGAATGAGAAATCCTATCAAATGCTTTGCTCAAGTTGAGAAACATTAGTCGATTTGGCCGGGCTTTGTCAACTATTGAAGCGAGAGACTGAATAATTGAAGTACGTTGTGTTGTGGTGTAAAGCCCTATACGGAAGCCATGCTGAAAAGGCGAGATGATGTCACGCTTATCTAAGAATTCAGTCATGCAATTATAAATTATATGTTCAAAGAGATGTTTTTGCTGGTGAACAATATGGGACGGTAGTTAGTTAACAATGACCAGTCTCAATTAAAAAAAACAGGCACAATCCGTGCAATACGCAAGTCTAAGGGAACAACACCACATAAAAATGAGGAACGATGAACGAAAAATTACAACAAGGAACCGTGCAAATGATTCAGCGTGACGACGAAGCAAGATGGGAATGTCATCAGGGCCACATAATGATTTCGGCTTAAGATTGAGCAACATTGAAAAAAAAATGCCTTCAAATCTTATGAACTTTGTACGAATCTTGGTTAAATTATCGAAGGAAGTTTGTCGCGGGCTGGAACGTGACAAAAAACAAAAACAACAAAAAAACAGATTGAAAGAACATATTAAATTTAGTGGCAATTTTCAGCTTGTTGTGACTCACGGTTTCGCCAATATTAACGGAATTGACGGTTTTCCGTCATTTTCAGTGAGATGGTGCCAAACTTTTGCCTGGTCAGTATTAAAGGGAAGATGGGGCACTTCTACATTTGAGAAAAAACGCTTGAATTGCGTTCATTTGGCCTTTAGAATAACAGATATCATAATTATATTTCAATGCGACGCGCTGGAGAGCCATAAGAGCAATTTCAAAATAGGTCTGAAGCCCCGCCTCCCTAGCCTTGGGCAGCCCAAGGATCCGTCGATGACGTCACGTACAGCGGCTTTCTTTTGCATTTTCTCGTGTTTAACAATACTTGCGCAGCAAATGGTTTGGGTATTCGGGTTCACGAGATAAAAATACACTAGAATGCACTTCTAACTCATTTTCTTTAGAAGCTCCTTAGCTTCCCTTTAAGGAACCGTTTAAGCGTGTTAGAAAAATGAAACTTTTTAATTTTCGCTGCTTGCTTTAAATTTGGAATAGTGGAACTGTTAGATCAACGCTTAGCATTACGTTTTATATTCCGTACAAGATAAATTATGTCGCGTGTAATCCAGGGGCCCTTACGGTATGCATTCTTTGTTCTATTTAATATAAAGTGTTGAAGAAAAAAAATGACAAATAGTTTTAAATTCGTTGCACAATCAACATCATTCCGAGAAAATTAATCAAGAGTTAACTCAAGGTAATCAAGAACAGATTCATCATTAGCCCTCGAAAATTCTTTAGCAGTTTTCCGATTCTGGGCAGCAGGCGCATCTGAGCTGCCAAGATGGCATGCGAAAAAGACACGTTTATGATCGGATAACTCGTCTTCGACTGTAACATTCCCATCAGCAAGTGATCTATTATAACAGTCAAGGTCCAGAATGGAGGATGAAGCTCCCTGCAATCGCGTGGGGACACTAACGGCTTGACCAAGATCGCGAGAAAACAGTGTCGAAGGCGGTTTGGTAAAGAGTGAAATTGAGGACAATTTATGCCACTCTATGTTCAGAAATTAAAATCACCGGCAATTATGATTCAACTTTAAGAGTACTTGAGCAAATGATTGTGCAGTTTAGACAAACATTTTATGTTTGAAGAGGACAAACGGTACACCGCGAACAAGATTATTGATTTTGTATTTTAATATGTCCGTAGACACAGATTTTTATGATAGGTACCTGATCTAACAACACGGCAGATATATTTTTTTAATGACGGCTACTCCCCCGCTACGGGACGGTTAATCTCTTCTATATACTATTGTAGGAGCCAAAAGTTATATCTGTATCGCATATCTCGTCTTTAGGCCAGGTTTCGTTTAAAACGGTCACATAGCATAATGCTATCAAGTTCCGCTTTTTGTTGATAATGCTTCTTGAGTCAATGTTTAGAAGGTGTAAATGTTGCAATGTAGAGAAAGTGGGTGTCATGCGCTGTCAGGACAACGATAAGCGGACGAAATTTTAACTCGTGCGTTCTTACTGTCATCCCACATAAACGCTCGTCGTCAAAACGTAGCTTATCATCTACCGTAAAAACACTATTTCATTCACCTTATTAGGCTTAGCACTTTCCCACAGCAGATTTCGCCTTCAAAGTGTAGACCGGGAATAATTTTTTTTAAATAAAAACCCGAGTGCAGTTAAGCTTCTTTGCATTCCCGAGTATAGTTTGTTTTTTGTTGTAATCTTGGAAGTACAAAATAACGGGACGGTTTGCTCCCCTTCTGTCGAGTCTTTAAATTCTACCGATTGAGCAGCACTTTACATCTAGTTTCTTTTGGAAGAGTTCACTTTCTACCTGGTCTTTAAGTTGAATATCCGTTTCGTCCTCGGCCTTCGGTAGGCCGCACACCACCAGACTGAAGCGACGACTGCGGTCTTCAAGATCATAGAGCTTTTCACACTGTTTCGTTGCATTTGACTGAAGCAAACATATAGCACTCTCAAGGTCATCTAATATGCATGTTGAAGAGCTCATACCTTGCAGAAGCACCTCAAGGTGCGCAACTCTGATATAAATGGCGGCTGTTGCTGCGTCTGAAGCAGTTAGCTGTGGCGTTAATTCGTCAATGACTTCAAGAATTTCAGCTTGCACTGTGAGAGTGCTGGCTATGGTACCCTCGGAATTTGGGCAACGGTTTGACTACATCCCCACAGAGAAGGAGTTTACTAGAGCCACTAAATGAGCTGCGCTTAGAGTATCGGCACTCCGTTCTCCGACATTGTTGTGGGCGCCGCCATATTGGGGCTTGTGCAGAGCAGACGCAACTGCAGATCGTCATGATTCAAAAGTGCAACTTCCTCAGCATTTGATTCGGTGTTAGGAAGCTCATGTAATATTGCTTTTCTCTGTCGCGGACTGTTTAAACTTTTGTGAAGGACGGAAAAGCGTTTCCTGTGATTTCAGATAAAGCTTCAGATAACTGGCAACCATGATTTTAAGCCACAATATGGCCAAGTGTCGTTACTCTGAAGCGTAGCTTATTTAGTGGCTCTAGAGTTTACTAACAAGAAGGCAATCGTAAATGATACACATACAAGTGCCTGGGCATGGCAATATAACAAGAAACCTATTGATAGGCCTCACAGAGCAAGATGCATAAGCTCGTAGGAGCTCTCTCGTGCAGCGCCAACAATGCTCTAAACTTTGTCTCACTTTAGCATGGACTAACTGCGAAGGCTGTGCAAGCGCGAGCGGATAGCCCTGACTGCACAGTAAAAGTTTTTACACCCTTAAGGGTGTAAATCAGTTTGTCCCAGGGCTAACACCCTTAGGGTGTTCAGGCCAGCACCCTTCATAGTGGGTGCTTGATAAACACCCTCGGAGAAGGGTGCTTGGCAGGGAATGGGCGCCCGCTGGGGTGGCCCAGTGGATGCTGGGCCACCCCAGCCAATCCGGCGCCGGGTGAGTATCATGCGACATTTTGGTTATGTGGAGTTCAATGTTGCATGACACTCTCTCGACGCTGGATTGGCTGGTAGCGTCCGCCGCGCTAGGACGAAGGGTGAAATGTTAGTATAGGCCCCAGTGAAAACTTCATAGGAATGTGTCCAATACACATATCATAACTTGTAAATTGTACAAAAATCATATAAGGTATTGCATATCCTTATATTAGAATTATATGATTTACAGCTTATGTTTACTGAACACATTTACATTTTTTTCACGTAGGGGGATTGCCAAATCACCACATACGAGGCACGTGATAAAGAAATAATGAGTCACACTGAACACAACTCACTTCATGAAGTAATACAAAAGGGCTCCTTGCAAGCCACATCATAACCCCGAGGGCAACTGGGTAGTGCTACGGCGCCCCCTTTCTCGAACTCTAAGTGAGCAAGCAGTGGCCCCAAAGCATCGTACTGCACGGCTCAACCATTGTAAGCATCATGGGTTGCAACAAAGCATGTGGAGCCTTCCTGTTTGGAGATCAAGTGACATGTTATGTTTGTCTCAGAGGATTGCAGGAACCACGATTCGCTTATCACTTGTCTCCTTATGTGCATCTGTTCACTAATTGGAAGCAGGGTAGAGGGAAGTGGTCTAGCCCTTGACTGAACCCCAGCAGTATTTCAGTAAGTGAAGCTCATTATGACATCAATTAGAATGTGTTAAATTGAACATTTATTGAACCCTAAGAGACAAATGAAAAATACAATGTATGCCATTTCATGACATAAAAAATGCTATCTGCAAACATGTAGTGAAAAATATCACAGAATGAACTTGCACTCTACGGCAGAAAAGCAAATGTTTCAATAGAAGACGCTATCCTCTTGCTCACGTACAAGAAAAATTATAAAGTTCTGGAAGACGACTATGAATGAGGAACTTGTACAGCTAAATTTTAAGTATTTCGCCTACAGGAAGTCAGCATAAGTTATCACAGAAAGTGCCTAACAGTTAAAGAGATAAAAAAACATACCTCCATAAAACCTTCTACCATTCGTTTTGTAAGCAAAATAAAAATGAACCTGATAATACTGGCGAGAAAAGTGCAATATACACTTTTAAAACGGCTCACAAAACATCTCTTCAACCGCATACCTCTCTGCAAACTTTGTTCAAAAATTTAATTACGACCGTCTTTGGAGTTGTGTCGCTCAAGCCAAGGAAATCCCCTCCAGAGCAACCAGCGTGTTGGAGGCCCTGCATTCGTACTGGATGCTGAACAGCCAAAATGCTGTCAACAACATGCACAGTCCGTCTTCTCCATTCAAAACAGAGAACTAGCGCTCACGATCCACAACAAGGTGGAGAAAGTCTGCATCGTCCAGCTCTTGCTTGGTGTAGAGGACACATGGTGCCGGTAGAGTGTTCTCGTCCTGCGTTAGGTAAAAGAAAAAAAGCACAACATATTTTAATGTAGAAGGCCAAAACAAGTTCGCTCTTGTCAACTGCTATTATTTGCTGCAGTTAAGGCCATGAGCATCAGCCTCCACACAGGAATACAGTGCTTACGTGTGAACAAGTAACCGGCGTCTGCAGCAATGTACAACGAATGAGGAATTACAATCAGGGCAACATCTCGACATGAAAGTATTGCGATATAATCTTAGGGGCACTTTTGAGTATCTCTATTTCTGTACCAAGATGCATTTGCGAAATCTATTTGTATTTCAGTAGTGAAATACTTTTGCGATGTATATTATGATACGCTGCTAGACTTGTCTATCTTGCTACATTTATCGTTGGAAATGAGCTGACAGGTTTGCATGATAAAAAAATAGAAGCCACGCCACAAATCCGACGCATCACTGGTTCGTTTTCGCACTGAGTGATTTTTTGCATTGCTATCACATTTCGCTTTTACAGCGGCCGGTTTTCGTTCTGCAGACAGCGGCCTTCTTGTGAACATTTGAGGTTATTGTTTAAATAAGAGGTCACCCACAAATGCACAGATGAGAAACAATATGTCCAAAAGGGTCAGAAGACAAAAAGCAGGGACGTTTGCGCAGACACGCTTTGTCAGGCGGTGTCATCGGTCGCCAGCGTTCATTGGGTGCGATAATGGGTTCTTATCGGTATCAGCGAACATAGCCAAGGGAAGGCAAGTTTAAAAAAGAAAAAGGGACAAACACCGACAGAAGGCGGAGAGCTCAGGAGCTACAATCTATGTCGACCCACGGACGCACCCTTCTTCCCTCGCCACCCTGCATTTATGAACCGCATAGGGCTGCCGACTGACCATAACCGTATATATGCTGATATTCGTCCCTTGGCCAATCTTAATTTTTTTTGGTTCCTCCTCTACACTGAAAAACCCAAAGATGAAGCTTACAGAAAACAGCAAACATAATAATGTGTCGTATGTAGCTGTAAAAATTAATTTTCACGAGCTACATTTTATGTACAGTCACCGGCCATATGAGCTCCGCCGTCCGAACATTAACTGGAGCAACAAAAATCCAGCATGCAGAGCGTCGAGCGTGGCAGGGTTGACGGCTGTGGTTTTCAACGGTGGAGTGGGCGATTGCATAGAAACAGGTGCTCGTGATAATATATTTCTACAGCTAACTATGAGATATTGTTGTGTTTGCACCTCGCTGCACCCCTCGAATTCATGACAGACAAAGGTGTTCTGACAAAATATATAATGAGCTGTAATACTGTTGAAATTTGGACTAGTTGGTGCAGCATGTTTACGGGTAAAACAGCACGAACAGGGACACAGGACAGAGAAGATTTACACAAACAGAGCGCTGACTGTCAACTGCTTATTTTGAAAGAAACGCCCAACGGTGTAGTCACACCAAACAAAATTACATCACGGCACATGATCACATGATCGTCACAAGTTAAAGCCTCTCAAAAATGCCAACTCACAATCATAAAGATCTATCGAAGGCGCACTGACACATTTATCTTTGAACTGGGAAATGTAAAAGGCCTCAGTTATCTCCCTAGTTCGTTGGTGACTGTGTTGTCCCAGGACCGTGGTATCTTCCAAAACCGCAGAACAATTACATCTGTCGCAGTGAACCGCCAGATTCCCCGACGGAGATGCCCTAATCAAACACGCGTGCTCACGTAATCTATCAATAATGCAGCAACCGGTCTGGCAGATGTAAACTTTTTTACAAGTCAGGGGAATACTGTAGAGCACCCCACCACCACGCAAGGGACAAACTTGTTTTTATCCTTCTTATCACATGTGGCCCTGACAACCAATCCCCTCTCCACCCTCGCACATAAACGTCCCAGATTGTCCGGTGCTGAGATAACGACAGGAACATTGTGGCGTTGCGCTACTTTCTTTATCCTATGCGCCACCTTATGGATATGGGGCACCACCACCGGTTTCAGCGTAGACTTCCTACCCATAACTACCTCCGGATTGCTCACCCTCCTCAAGAGGCACTCGGCCACACCTACCAGGAGATTGCCAGAATAGCCACCCTCCAAAAGTTTGTTGGCCTGGCTACGAAAACTCGTCGTCATTTGGTGAGGACATGACCTGACGAGTGACCCCCAAAGACTACTGGATATGATTCCCCTTTTAACTATGTTTGAATGACTCGAGTCGAATGGAAGCACACCTTTCTTCGACCTAGGACAGAAGCACCAACACACTTGGGAGTCCGAGAAAGTTAGCTTAATGTCTAAAAACTGTAGAACACCCCTAACAGGGTCTTCTTTAAGTGACGTATTCCTGTCCAGGTGCGATAGACGCATAGCCGGAAAATTAGGGAGTGACGTCATTGTGTATTTAGGTACGTAGATGACTTTTGGGTGTTGTTCCGAACTGGTTCCGGCCGGAACAGAGAGGGTGTGGTTGCAGACATGTTGGACGTGTTGAACTTCACCAGGGAAGACCCTGTAGAGAGTGTTCTCCAGTTTTTAGACATTAAGCTAACTTTCTCTGACTCCCACGTGTGTTGGTGCTACTGTCCTAAATCGAAGAAAGGTGTCCTTCCGTTCGACTCGAGTCATTCAAACATAGTTAAAAGGGGATTCATATCCAGTAGTCTTTGGGGGTCACTCGTCAGGTCATGTCCTCACCAAATGACGTCGTGTTTTCGTACCCACGCCAACAAACTTTTGGAGGGTGGCTATTCTGGCAATCTCCTGGTAGGTGTGGCTGAGTGACTCTTGAGGACGGTGAGAAATCCGGAGGTAGTTATGGGTAGGAAGTCTACGCAGAAACCGGTGGTGGTGCCCCATATCCATAAGGTGGCGCAGAGGTTAGAGAAAGTAGCGCAATGCCACGATGTTCCTGTCGTTTTCTTAGCACCGGCCAAGCTGGGACGTTTATGTGCGAGGGTGGAGAGGGATTGGTTGTCAGGGCCCCATGTGATAAGAAGCATAAAAACAAGTTTGTCCCTTGCGTGGGGGTGGGGTGGTCTACAGTATTCCCCTGACTTGTAAAAAGTTTACATCTGCCAGACCGGTTGCTGCATTAATGATAGATTATGTGAACATGTGTGTTCGATCAGGACATCTCCGTCAGGGAATCTGGCGGTTCACTGCGACAGATGTGGTTGTTCTCCGGTTTTAGAAGATACCACGGTCCTGGGAAGACACAGTCACGAACGAACTAGGGAGATAACTGAGGCCTTTTACATTTTCAAGTTTAAAGACAAATGTGTCAGTGCGCCTTCGATAGATCTTTATGATTGTGAGTTGGCATTTTTGAGGGGCTTTAACTTGTGACGATCATGTGACGGTCATGTGTCGTAATGTAATGTTGTTTGGTGTGACCACGCCGTTGGGCGTTTCTTTCAAAATCAACAGTATTCAGTCAGCGCTCCGTCTGTGTACATCTTCTCTTTCCTGTGTCCTTGTTCGCGCTGTTTTACCCGTAAACATACAATGAGCTGTCTGCGTCAAGAGAAGAGCAATCTCGGTGGCCCAAAAGGTAACCTGCGGCTGCTGGATGACTTGATGTAAATGGACCCAGAAGTCGCGGGCTTCGAGAGAGGTGCAGAAACTATGCGATATAGAACTGAAAAGTTAATAATCTCAAATCATTATCCAATTTAAGCCCAAATTCTATGATTCGCACATGCCTATTATTTTCAGTATGAAGCCAAAGGCAAACCAAGTAGTAGTCCGTTGAATTTATTGCCGAATAGAATACATTTTGAATACCAAACTGGATGCTCTGCTTATGTTTGAAAGGTTGCGATCAAAAATGCAATACTTAATTGGGTGAAAAGCAAAGCTTTGTAACAATTATGTGCATGATTACATTCTACAAGTCGTTTTACATGTAGACACAGCATTCTATTTGAAAGCTAACAGAATATTTAAAAAAGGCCGTGAGAGTTATGTCAATGTCTTCTTCACTGCGTGTTCATGGGACTCGGCGGAGATTAGTAAAGGGTATAACCGTCACAGTATCTTGACTAATTGACGAAAATCTGTTAGCTTTGTAATTAATGGCTTTATGGGCCATGTTGCAACTGCAGTGTTAAAAGCCAGTCAATATTAAAGGCTATCCCGACTTAAACAATTCACGAAAAGCCAAGCGGCTACGAGATATTCATTGTCCAACTTTTGCGTTTCTAATGTCGGATGCCAAAACCGCGCTCAGTTTGAGCTCAGGAATTCGTGCCGTTAATGGTGGGTAGAAGAGTGACATAGTCCTACCAGGCACGTCGTCACTATCTCGACAGTGTGCACTTGGTGGATGCATCGGCGTCATACTTCCAAGATAGTGAAGGTGCGTTCGACGCCACCCCGTCTGCACAATATCCTGAGGTCTTCTGAGCGCAAGATTTTGGAATCGGGTGACGAAAAGGTAGAGTTTTAGCAGTGAATATCTCGAAACTTGTTGCCATTCGTAAATTGTGTCAATTGGGTGAGTCTTTACTATTCACCGCCTTTGAAACTAGAATTGAAACATGTCCCATTATTCATTAATCAAAAATATTACTAAAACATTTTGGTAGATTAGTTTTGATAAACATTCTGCGACGGTTATCCCCTTATCTAATGTGCTCCGAGCCCTACAAACACACAGTGAAGGTGGCATCCAAATAACACTCACGCCATTTTTTTTTAAATTTCGTTCGATTTAAATATAGAATGTTTTGTATGTATGTATATATAAATACCGGGTGCATGAGGATGCAGCCGAGCACCATCCTACTATAGAGGTCCACGTTTTCCTTACGTAAAACTGGATCAAACTGGACAAGGCCAGTTTTACATAAACCCCCAGCATGGCATGTACCAAGGACCGCCTGATTGCTCACCTCATAGAACACTCTGTGCAGCTTGAAGAGAGTGGCTTGCGGTCTTTGACGGTGGGTCTACCCGCTTGGTTCAGCTGGGACCTGCAATAAATTTAATACAGCTTGCCATATACCACAAAGTAACAAAGAGAAAGCCAGTAATACATAAGCCTACAGCAAGACATGTCCCAAGGGCCGCTAGAAATTCTCGCTCACCTCATAGAACACCCTGCATTAACGACCGACTGAACTTAGTATAAATGTTGCAGAAAAATAAGGATCTGTATTCAGCTGTGTCAAAACACGTGATCTAATGTAATAATTGTGTGTCCTTATAGAACACTACTTAAATAATTTTGACTAAAGAGAATGACCACAAGTATATACTGAAAGAATCAGTAACAACGAAGAAACCTAGAAATCTGTTGAATGCCTTCCCTGTGTTTCGCCATCGAGTGGAAGAAGTTTCTTGGCCTATATTTATTTTAGAAAAAGGGCGTGATGCCCATCTGTATTTTTTTTAAATCTTGATGTTGTGCATGATATTTTTTATTTCCTAGGTTGAAAGCTCAAGGGCATTCCCTGTTGTTTGCTAAATCACATTTACCCAGATGTTAGTAGGTTGTTTCTTTGCATTTACTGTCCTTGGGTATATTACGGGTTGTGAAAAGTATAACCGTGTAAGATCCAGGAAGAAATTCCCTTTGTAGAGGGGTGGTAAGCAGAAAAGAAATTTTGAAGAGTGACTTCATGTCTTCCCCTATGTTTCCTCTTTTGGGTCGCCTATTGATTTTTGTCTTTTAAAACTCAGCTCTTTGACACTTTTCTGCGTTTGTGTCATCCTTCAGAGAACCAGCCTTGAATAAATTATTAGTGTTCAGCCTGTACAGCTAGCTTGCACCCTCGTTTTTGTTTATTAATAAATGACTCTAGAATTCAACTGTAAGCACAGTGTTAATGCATACAAATAAATAGCAGCATACTTTTGTTGACTATATAGTGCTGATGATTGGACCAGTTGGTAGCCAATTATTAAAAAGAAATCATGAAGAATATGGGAACAGAGGATACGAATGCAACACAGCACTGTGTTGATAACCTCCTTGTCCGTGCAATTCATACTCCGTGTTTTTAATAATACATTTTTTATATTTTCTGCTTGGTATCATCTGTATAGGGGTTTACTGGAATGACCTACCTGCCATTGCATTCACTTTAGGGGCAGCTCCCACTTCCTCATGGTGCCATCGTTGAGGAAGTGCTGGGCAGGCGTCACTCTCACTCTTGTGGTGCATTTCCCCAGGTTCCCATAGGTTTCAAGCTGCTAGCCAAACTGAGTCAGGCCTGCCAGCCCTGCAGGAAATGTCAATTCCACTCTTTTAGATGTAGACACCCACATTTTGCGTGTACCTGAAAGAAGCTCTAACAGAGAGGAAACAATATGATTGGCCCTTTTTGAATGCATTCTTTTTTTTTCGCTGAGAACATACCTACAAGTCACACGCTATTGTACATTCAGTGGTGCGGCTTAATTTATGAAGAGCAATTTTTTTATATAACTTCAAGCTCTTTGAGAAACGATTCAATATAATGGATCGGACATAAATGGCTGCTATGAACTGTCCTTTACATTTACAGATTACCTGATATCATAAAAACAGTAGAGCAGGGTAGGGCTGTACTGCATCAATTACGAATTTGTAACCAATCAATAGTTCGCATTTGTTTATTTATCACTTTTGGCTATTAGTCTTTGACAGAAAGAATAACTGGACGAGTTGGTACGGTGGTAGTCTTTCAACTCCATCGAATATTCAGGTTTGACATTGGCGTTTAAGTTAATTTTTTCCATCTTTTTTATGTTTTTGCTTTTTCTAGCTACTCTGCTTTTTGTAAGGTCTTTCGCCACCACTAAAAAACGTAACATCCAAACTTTTTTTTTTTTACGCCACACAATAGTAAACTTGGAAAGTGTGCCGGTTCTGCAAACGGGAAGAGACCGCGCGTCTCTACGGCACAGGCATTAGCTTGGGCAAAAAAATCATGCTGCTCGCTCTTGTAACGTTTGTCTCGCTCCCGCTTTATGAAACAAATCGGTGGCGAGCGGCTGTTGGTACAAGACGTCAGAACTAGCGTGACCTGTAATTAACACTTTGGGACGGCGACTGAATGCTTGAACGTCCGTCAGAGGCACTTCAAGGCTCCGCAGAAGCACTGTGTTGAGTTAATGAGCATCTGTGGTAGGGAAGGGGAGGAATTAGGTTTAGAATTCAGTAGTGAAAAATCAGCAGTCATGGTTTTTAACGATGATGAAGTTGAGAGGCTGAAGATACAGAATATTACAGTGGAGAGAGCTAGTAAATACAAGTATCTAGGAGCAGACTTGTACACGTTACTGAAAAATAGTAAGGAATTACAATTACAATTACTCGAGGTTAAATTGTAATTTATTACAATTACAATTACTCTCCCATGAAAGTAAGCGACCGTTACCCCAAAAAGTAATCCGTTACTTTCGTGGCGTTACTTTCAACAATATTTTCCTCAATTAAGAAACAAAGTGAAGAAGGTTATTCAAGATCTTAATACTGCCACCTGTTCCATTTATTGACCTTGAGTATTTTAAGCAACAGCTGACTGTCGAAAGTCTCGTCGGACATTTTGCGTTATTTCTCACTCAATATGCTCACTGCTACGCTGAACACCCTTTGAACTGAGGCACTGGATGGGAGTGCCATATTGTGCCTCACGAATGCTTCATGCTCTGCATTGAGCTTTTTCAGCGAAGCAACGGAAGTACTATTAGCTTGAAGATAGAGCAAAGCTTCGTCGTTGCAGCCGTTGCCTGCTATTCGAGAGTTTTAGTAAAGTTGGTAACAGGAAGCTGATAATTAAATAATAAATAAGGTTAGGCTCGATATTCTTCTTCCTTTGGTTCTGAACAGGTCGATTCTCGGTTGAGACGTTGGTGATTAAGAAAAAAGTTTCCAATATTTAAATATAAGTAATCGAGAAAAAACAAAACAAAAACAGGACACTTATAACAACAATTAATTGGAACGTTTGTTAAAACAAGGAAATGTAAACGCACGTTTTCCACGTGTACCTTTCTTGGTGCCGTTCAAAAACGCACGGAGCACGGACCGACTGCAGTTTACTCCGGTATTCTCCAGATAGATGTCCGCTGATGCCACGGGCAGCGAAAGGCAGAAAACTAAGCGACGCTATGGCCCCACTTATGAGTTTCACTGTTTTAAGTCTAAGTCAGCCACCATTATGTTTTATTTTTAAAAATATCTGCTTGAGATAAGATGCGTCCTGCTGGGGTAAAAACAGGAAGAAAAAAAAAAGACTATTACCATTTTCGAAGTGCTCGAAAAAGCTGATTCACAAAAAGGGTAGCTGAGATGCAGATAACCTGACTGAAATTCACAAATAAAGAGGGCCAACCCTAGAAGTTGGACTACAAAAAAAAGTAAGTAGCTTTTAAAACAGGGTTAAATAAGGTGAAAGCAGCAGAAAAAATACATCCTGTTTTCTAAGAGAAGATGATAAGTGTGCATCGACCAACGAGGATGCTTGTGGCAATAACACCTTCACATATTATAACATCTCTTTTAGCGGATTTTAGGGTAGACGGAGCGTTGTCTCGTGTTGTGACATTATGAAAATGGTCGTAGTTACTATAACCGAGAAGGACATTGTTAATTCTTGTCTGTGCACTTACCACCTTGAGCATCTCAAAGAGGCATACAATCACTTGTTGTCTTCCTCTCCCCGCCTTCGATCGCAAAGAAAAAACAGACACTAAAAAAAGCGGATATAACTTCCCCCACCCTTTTTTTTTTTTGTGGAAATGTTTATTTGGATCTTTTGACATTGGTTGTGAGGGTCTAAAAAAAAAGATTCAGGGGCTTGGTGTTGCCAAAAAGGCTTTGCGGAACTGAAAAGGGCCAAGCCTCCCTTTGGAGTGTCACTGCGCGCAACTTTACCAAAATGAAAACGACCTTCTCTTTAGAAGAAGGGGGGGGGGGGGGCTGGATTGGAAAAAATGTAACGGATTACAAGGAATCCGTTACGTGAAAAATGTAAGGGAATTACTTTAAAATTACTCTAGAAAATATGTAATTATTCCGTTACTAAATTACCGATAAATGTAAGGGATTACAAGTAATTCCGTTACTTGTAACGGATTACGTACAAGTCTGTCTAGGAGTATGGATATGTGATGGTGCAGCATATCTCAGTGAGCATGAAAAGTATATAATAGGTAAGGGCAACAGAAATGCAGCTGTAATGAAAAATAGAGCACTTTGGAATTACAACAGGTATGAGGTGATGAGAGAGATTTGGAAAGGGGTCATGGTGCCTGGTTTAACTTTTGGAAACGCAGTGCTATGCATGAAATCCGAAGTGCATGCAAGACTAGAAATAAAACAGCGCGGAGTAGGTAGGCTGGCTTTGGGGGCACATTGCAAAACGCCAAACCAGGGAGTGCAAGGAGACATGGGATGGGCGTCATTTGAGGGCAGGGAAGCTGCGAGCAAGATAGAATTTGAGGATCGGTTGAGGCAAATGGATGGGGAGCAATGGGCACGAAAGGTTTTTAGCTTTTTATACATGAGGAGTATAGACACAAAGTGGAGACAGCGCACTAGGAAATTAAGAGGAAAGTTTCTAGGCTATAGTGGGGTTACGGAAGAGCAGGTCTCCATTAAGAAGAAAGTTACGGCCACAGAAAGAGATCGGTGGCTAGAGGGAATGCAGACAAAGAGGCCTCTGGAAAGCTATAGATTAAACAAAACAGTTATTGCCAAAGAAAGCATTTATGATAATTCTAGGGGAAGCTCATTGTTGTTTGAGGCAAGGACAGGTGTTTTGCGAACCAGAACATACAGAGCGAAGTACCAGGAAATGGATACAGTGTGCGCTGCTTGTGGAGAGGTGGACGAGACGGCTGAGCACTTGATACTCTACTGTAAAGGGCTTCACCCTATGCCTACCGAAGACAACATAGATTTAATAAAGTCATTGGGTTTTAGAGACAGCGAAGGAAAAGTGGATTACAAGACAGTAGAGATTACCAAGCAAAGATTAAGTGAATGGTGGCAGAAAGCACGAGAAAACTAGATATTTTCTTATTAACTGATGACAAGGGAGTTTTATAGCCTCACTTTCTGTTCAGTGTGGAGTGTATATAGTTTTCACATTTAAATATTCTAAGCTTAAATGGTAAGACAAATTGGCTAGGTGGCGTAAGCTACCGCCCGATCCAAAGGGCTCAGCCGTATTCATCCATCCATCCAAAGCGTCGTTGGACGGCGCCCAGAGCATGCCCACGGTTCCGCCGCGCGGGAATTCTTCTCACACTGCGGAGCGAGCCACAGGTTTTGAAGATACGCTCTGTTCAAATAACGAAATAAAACAGGACAGAAGCATAGTTAAAATGAAGCATAGCTTAGCAAGCACACGGTACACGACTAAGTTTGAAACAGCAGCCCACTTTGCAGAAACAAAAGAAAGTTGCTCACCGGCGTTTGCACGAGTCGTCCATGCTGTGCTGAACTTACGGGCGTTGACAAGACGCAGCGTCTCCCAGCTCTCAGTTATTGCTTGTTATTCTTGAACACGGTATTCATAAGGAACATATAAAAAATATCCGCTAAAACGTCTATAACGTAAAAAGAAAGGAGATTCCCGAAGCATTCGGAACCCAACGGCCACTCGGGCAGCCCAACGGAAGCTGATTGCAATAGCGATGGTCTTGCGCAGTCTTCAAGAGTCTCTTTTCCTTTTTTTTTATTTTTAGAACGATACCAAGCAAATCATTATTATATTAGTAACAATAAAAATTTCAATACAATAATAATGTAAAAAAATACAAAAAGTTAGTAAATCTTAGGTTTTCTTTAAACTTTAGGTGTTTTTCTTTGTGTGTGAAACCGAAACTAGCGTTCTGGAGTAGTTCTCCGCGCAGCCTTTTTTGGAGGAGTACGATCTGTAGTCACTCGCAACATTTCAGTTCCCGCGAAAGAGTGAAGGAGTTTCGCGGCTTTTTTTTTTTTTTTCGATTTCTGGGTGGGCTCTTTTGCCGTGCTTGCTTTGGTTCCTCTCGTCATGACCGACTCGCCCGACCATACTGCGGTGATGGCAGCGTTTCAGTTAATTTCAGAAGGTCTAATAAAACGCAGTGACAGCGAAATCAGGGACAGCGACGAAGATACCAGCTTGGCTCCAGCTCGAGTGACGTGACGACGAGGCAGCCGTTCTCGGCGAAGTGTTTGCCGAGTCGTTCGCCTTGCCAGCGAAGAGGCCCAAGATATCGCGTTATGTGGAAGACGTTGAGCGCGCCTATTCGGATGAAGAGCTAGGTGTGTCGTTTGTTGGTTGTGTGTCTCTGTAATCTACGTAATTGGAATAATTAGAAGACAATACGCCAAATGCTCCGCAGGTGGAAGTCGCCTTCGGAGATGACGATCGCTTTACGGCATAAGTGTTTGGTACGGCTCGTACAAGTACCTCAAGTTGTCTTCATCCTTCACCGTAAGGAAAAATAAATTGTGTCTCAACGTCGGGGTCACCGCTAATCAAGTAGAAAACAATCACATTTTTTGTCAAAGCATGAAGTTCTGATCAGAATATCATGCTTTCAGCAAGATTGCAGACGCTCTGAGATAGCAGACGCTCTGGCGCTGGGAACGTTACGCTCGATTTGCTCCGCAGCGCTTGCCACTGGGGTGGATCACGTGACCGATCGCTCACGGAGGCCAGCCGCTCGACGACGTCGTATTTGTTTGCGTGCGTGTATGAGCGTGCATGCGCGTGCCTGTGTGTGTGTGCGCGCGTGTGGATGCGTCCGCGTGCATGCGTGTGTGCGTCTGTGCTTGTGCGTGTGTCTGCGCGCGGGCGTGCGTTTGCGCGTGTGCATGCGTGTGTACGTGCGTGCGCGTGTGATATATGTGTGTCTGCGCGCGCCCAAGCGTCTGTTTGTCCGTTCTATTGAACTGCGCCAGCAAGAAGACCAATTGGATGTCCCTGGAGACTGTTAAAAACACGTAACTTATTAATTATTATTATTATTATTATTATTATTATTATTATTATTAATTGTTGTAGTTGTTGTTGTTATTGAAACATAGCCCCGAGTCTTTAGACTCAGGGCCATAGAATTTTCTGTAGGTGGGTAAATAAAATGTATTGGTTCGCAGTCTTTAGACTCGGGATCATAGAATTTTGCATAGGCGGGAAAAGAAAATTGATTGGTTCCCAGTCTTTAGACATAGGGGCCTAAATTTTTATATAACTGGCTGTAGCTGTATTTATGAATCTCTAAGGCTGACGATACAGGGCTACAAGGGGTGATAGTCTACCACTGACTTTTCCGTAGACCATAGACCATTTTTGAATGGGATGTCTCGGACTGGTTTATTATGGGTTCTGCCTCTTTATGTGTGTGAGTTATTGTGCATGTCATCATATTCTCAAATGAATATTTTACCCAGGTTGACATAGTCATGTGACAGGTTCTAGCAGCATGTCATGAATATTTGTCAAACATTTTTACTATATTTTGATTTCATGTTGTGTTGTCAGATATAAACTCGAGACTAACTGATTTTCTTACTGTACACTTCCATCAACAAATATTTGTAAAAAATTGCTAGTATTGAGCATTTCTCCCTGGTTTCCAATTTCTGAGCATGGAGTGATTTGCAAGAAAATTAAATATGAACTCATATATAAAATTTTGTTTGCAAACATCAAAATTGTATGCAAAAGAGGCACTTCATTATCAGCTATTTGCATGAATTACGACTGACATTATTAAAATACTAGACTGCTAACAACCGTTGCTTTTCAAGCAGAAAGCTAACCTGTATAAGCCTGCAGAGCCATATATAAGCTTTCCAAAACATTTCATATTATTTATTTAGCACCCTCTTCTACACCCTTCTTACACCCTTCACTAAATGGAGGGTGTAACACGAAACAGCACCCCTTCCGTAAAATTATGAGGGTGTACGACTAGATTTTAGGGTGTTAAAAGGGTGTAGCCGAGGGTGTAAGTTGCTAGAACACCCCTTTTACGCCCTTAAAGGTGTAAAAACTTTTACTGTGATGGAGTAAAGCCCCTCGATGTGTTTACGTGTCTCGCAAGTAGCGTCAAATGCGCGAGCGCACGAGGCCTATGTCTCGAGCGGCCCTTGGAAGCAAATGGCGGCGCAGCATGGAAATGAGCGGCCCTTGGAAGCGAATGGCGGCGGAGCACGCGCTCGCGGCACGTGTCTCGCGCGTTTCTACAACAATGGTTGGCAGTACTTGTAAAAAAGGCCTTTATCAAGGGGCTTTAGACTGGAGCACTCGCTGCACGAGTGCTAGTGCAACCGCCGAGGCTTCATCCAAAACGCCTAGCTCGCGCTTTTAGCATGTGCAGCTAACAATAGTCCAAGCCCAAACGCGCTCCTTTTTGTTCGGTTTTTTAAAGGAAAGGGTAACGTTTTGCATCAACCCTCCTCTGTTTCGCCTCTTTCCCGTTTCTCCACGCGCCGGTAGCCTCTTGTCTTTTTTCATCGTTGCGGTTTGTTTTTTGAGCGGAGAGGCCACTTCGCGTATTGTTGGCGCTGGCTGAACCTAGAGCCACTAGCTGAACCCTATTGAAAATAAAACGTCAGCTTTGATGTGTTATGGGACCTTCTCAGCGCTTCAAACACCTTCAGCCCGTCAAACACCACTGTCTTTCAAAACTAGCCCTTCAAACCTTTTCAGCCCTTCAGGCCCTTCAGCCCTTCAACCATTTAGAAGCTCCAAATGACTGTGAACCATGAACCAAAAATGCAATTTCCATCCTCATTGAAAATGCATTTGAGACATTGAGGTTTACATGCATGTTGTAATAAAAAATACGATGAGAACCAGCGTTTGCTCAAACCGGGCGGAAGCAGCTGTAGAGAAAATGAGGAAAATCGAATAGGAACAACCGTGTTCTTTGTCACAAAACAATTATTGAGAGGTACCTAAAATGAGACTGGGTAAATTTCTGAGCTGTACGGTAGCTCAATTAATAAAACCGAGCAGGTGCACCACCCCTCAAGGTGGAACCCGACGCCGGCCTCGGGGGCCCAAAACACAGAATGGCCCGGACGACAGCCATGCAGCTTGCGGATGGGTGCCTCGAAAAGCGCTTCAGGGGGTGGACGCGATGCTACACAGACGTGTCTGTCGACCCCGACGCACGCACAGCCACAGTCGCAGCAGCAGAAGTCGACAAACTTGGGAGCACGAGCAGCGGAGCGCGTCTGCTTTGCGTCCTCGACAACGTCCGAGCTGGCGGCGCCGCACCAGGCACTGTCCTTGGCTGAAGCAGAGTCCAGCCGAGGGCCTGGTAATCCCGAGCAATTGGAAGGCGGCAGTGATCCAGCTTGTCAACCAGAGCCGTTTACCACCACTCGCCAGTGAGGTTACGAACACAGCGATCATGTTGCAGCGCCAAGATTGGATACTGGCCTTTCTGCCGGCCCACAGCGGCATTGAAAAAACTGAGGCGGAGGATCGCATGGGGGCTTCGGCTCAGGGTGACGACGCTGCGTGGCTGCGTTCTCAGACAAACGACTCCTGGTCACAAGGGCCATCCGAGTGCGCCACCCCGAGCTCGAACGCGGTACCATGACGCCCCAACTCCCGAAGAACTTCGCCCACGAACGAGGGGAACTTAGGCGAAAGTACACTGCCCTGGGATACACCATGAAATTTTTGTAAGGCATCGACAGGCAGCGAAATTCATCGGCAGAAGCGGCGCTCTCAACCATGGCACATTTTCTCAAAATAACACAGCTCGAAGACTGCATATATATCGCGACTCCAGCAAAACGAACGACACCTAGCGGGAAAACACTGAACTGGCCGGACCAGGTCCTTTCGCGATTTCTGCTCGTCTCTTCTGGCTTCCGTGTTTGCATGTTGTCGGTGGATTGCGCGACAGAACAGTTCTACCGGTGTCTGTGTCGTAACCGTAGTATCGCCTTGTGACCCAGGTTGCTCTGCACGCGACCTATGGAACCGCGTGAGCCAGACATTCTGCGTTTCTCAACGTTCATCAGCACAGTGGAAGGACAGTGGGCAGTCCTTTCCTCGTTTCCTCGAAGAAAGTCAAGCCTCTGGAAGCTCGCTTACCCCAACACATCGCCGGAGGTTCGAAACGTGGAGAATAAAAAGCGGGGCGAACCATTTGGAGTCCAATTCCCGCTCGCTGATGCCCCAGCGTTGTGCGTTGAGCTGGCACATGGCACGGCACGACCTGGATTCGACCGCCATATTTGCCTGATAGTGGCGTCCCCTATAGGTCGCTGGAGTCGCGAATAGCCTCACTCGCCCGACGAGTCAACAACTAAGCCTGGACAAAGACCCTCCTGCCGACAAAATTTTGCCCGCTCTCTTCTCTTCTTTTAGGGACGCGGGAAAGTAACGGCGATTCTACTTTTCAGGGCACCTCTCTCAGTCTCGCGCTTGGAAAACCAGACGACCCTGCCCTTCAGGGCACCGCACATTCCGGGGGCGTTGGTCACCACCGCGCAGTGTTGTACACGTTCCTCAAAAATGGAACGAAAGCTCGTTCCTCGTTCCTTCTGATTTTTGGAACGCGTTCCCGTTACAAGTTCCATCGGTGTAAAAGGAACTCGTTCCCGTTACAGTTAAAAAATGGAACGCATCGTTACATATACGTTACTTTTGTATTTTGCTGATTACCATATTTAGTTAGATCAAGCAAAGCTTTTTTTTTATCTATCCCATCAAATGGGTACATACAAATTTATATGCCGTGATGGAAGGGCACCAGAAGAAGAAAACAAGCGGAATCGAGGTGTTATTTGCTGATATATTGAAGTTTAAAAATCTCAGCTTTTAACCATATTCATATTTGTGATGAACGATTCAGACGAGCCAAATGTATTGCTACCCCACATGGCACGAGCGTTTTAGAACAATTTCACACGTTTCAATCTAACAAAGTCCCTTGTTAAAACTTAACAACAGTTGTTTCTCGATGTTGCTGTCCGCAAGACGAGCAAGTGAAGGAGAGGGTAGGGCTTTTGGAAGGTCAGTCTTGGAAACTACCAGTTCTTCTTCGTGAAGGTTGGATTCGTTGTTCAGTTTGAAGGCGAGGGACAAGGGGAGAAGGAATCAAGGTTAATTTTTGTGCATCTTTTAAGTGACCAATGTTCAGGATACAAGGGTGCGTTCGATGTCTGGTAGCCTGTGATTTTGTTGTAACTGTAGGTCTCTTTATGGAAGTTGAGAAATGTCTTTAGTCGGCCTTAGATTTCTGTGGGTATGAGGATTCGTGGAAGAGGGGGGGGGGGGCAAAGAAAGTAGCTGAGTTTGAAACGTCCCTCTTTCTGTGTCTTTTCTTGCGACTATAAGGTTTGCTTTTTGTACCGCAGTCTCGGGCACTCAAAAAATAATCAATGTCCACTAGCTATCCGGCACCCGACTGTCACCAAGCGAGGACCACACAAAATAAGCCCTAAGATAAGTAGCCAAAAAGTTAACAAGTTAAAAACAATATGTTCGTGAAGATATAGTTTTTATACTTTTAAAATTTCCCTGTTACAAATAAAATAAAAATTACCCCACTGAACGAAAAAAGGAACGCCGTTACTCTTTCCGTTCCAGTAAAAATGTAACGAGTTCCCGTTCCAGTTCCACCGATGCAAAATGGAACGGCGGCGTTCCTTCGTTCCTCCTAAAAGGAACGCGTTCCAGGAACGCCGTTCCTTGGAACGTCGTTCCGTACAACACTGCCACCGCGCCGCCCCTTCCCCAGAGAGAAGGGTAATCGGAGGGGTTCGGCGTTAGTACTGCGCCCGACGGGGTGAGCGTCTCCTCAATTTCCAACACTCGTTGCTGCCGCCAGGTACAAAATGCCAGAGCGGCTTCTCCGACGCATATTTCCTGAAGGGTCACATGGTCTCTCCCACAGACTTGTTAAGACGAATTTGATGGGTGCTGTGGTTTCACGGAAAAGATTGGGACAAACCCCACAGGCCTCTCGAAGAAATCTGACGGGCCTCTTAAATCCCTTAGGAATTCTTAAAGGGTACGTCAGGCGCAATAGAGAAAAACTTCGACGAACATCTCAAACCCCTCAAACATTTTTGAAGGGTACATCAAAAATTTCAAAATTTCTCGTGGGGGCCCGCCAGGACGGTTTTTCAATAAGGAAGGGTTACCCCAGAAGTGGCTCTGCGCTTCCATATGGGTAACCGGTCGGCGCTTCTCCTATCCTTTTTCCGACGGCCGCGCGCTCAATGGCTGCGTCGTGTAATTGACAGGCTTTCTAGAATAAAGAAGGCTATGGCTCTGCATGTTGCTACGTGCAATCAAAAGGTCACTCGACACGCTCCGGGAAAACCGGGATTGGCTCCAGTGGCTCGAAGCGTCGGTTGATGCCTATCCTAAGGTAAACGGAGTGCCACTGGCAGTTTAAAGGGGCCCTGCAATCATATTGAAGTGTGTAACTTTTTTGCGGTTTCCACGTCTCTTGGGGTTCTGGCAAGCCAGCGGGCACAGACAGGGTAACTAAACATCAGTGTTTCATATTTTAACCGGACTACGCGGAAACCTCCTCCACCTACGGGGGCGACCCGCGGTGCCGTAAGCGCGCGATATGTGAGGTCTTTGGTCCTGGCCTTACTGTCTTTTTTAGTCGAAATACTAAATTTTGAGGGGCGCGAACCGTTTCATTTATTTATGAAAGTAGTTCTGTTCAGTATTTTAGATCAGAAAAGAAACAAATGCAGTTTATGAAGTACGGAAACAAAAAGGACCCGTCGACATACTGGCCACCAAGCGGTGGAAAAGGCGGCGCATACTAGAAAGGGGTAGTGCGATCAGGCATCGACGAGCGACGAGCGTAGAAAGGTCCCGGATGTACGCGTCAACGCTGCGGTCGTATACCGGCCCGAGAATCCGACCGCTTCCGAGCGTTCCGAAGGCCTTCGGCGCAGGTTTGGCTTGCGATTTGGCTGTTTGGCGGTATGGCAGCGCAAAGTGGCTCCCGTTCTGAACTGATATTTACCCCGTGTTTGCTGTCGTTTGTGGCCAATGAAGTGTCATGCCGAATCAGTCTTTAATCGCGCGCCGTAGGCCGCTGACGCAGTCCATCCAATCTCACCGTCTGGTTAAACATCGTGAGCTTGTCGGCCAGGCTCATCTTGAACAAGGCATCCTCCTTGGTGTCTTCCTCCTTGCCCGCTGCGCTCTTGGCCACCTTCTACGACTCCCCCGCCCTCGCGCGCTGCGTCTGGAATGGGGACAGGGACCGCCGCACGGCCGAGGTCAGTTTTTGCGGATGTTTGCCGGGCATGTTCGGGGACGGTTCACGATCATCTTGAGCAGGGACACCTTCGCAGCAACGCTCAGCTTGTTCAAATCGTCACCGCCTTCGTCCGCTGCCGCAGCCGTCGGCTTGCTGGAGCTCCCGTTTGACCGCTTTGCGACATCAATCATTTCTTCGGCTTTGATTGGTAATGTCCTCCACCTCGGACGATCCGCGCGGGTTGGACGCATGTCTCAACTGGACGGCTGCGAAAATTCCAGTCTTTTGACTATGGGCAGTGTGTACGGCTTGGGTTCTGGCTTCGACGCTAACTCCTTCTTGCTGAAGACGCTGAGCGAAGCCTCCTTCGAGACTAAGGTACGGAATGACCGCACTGTTTCGAGGCTGTTAGAGGCCTTGATTTCGTTGGTAGTCACCGGCTGAGTCTTGTACCAGGAGGCATCCCTCCTGTGGTTTTTCTTGAGCTGGGCCGCATTCTCCCCAGAAAAGCCCACTGCTCTCCGTTCCTCCTCCTCCTTCCGGCGCAGTGGCACATTTATCCTGACTGACCCGTCCTTTTTCGCAAACGGCACGATCGGGGTCGCCCACTCTGAGTGTGTTACTGGAGACAAAATGCCGTTCTTCACTAGCCTGTCGAGCTCGTAAGAAACCTTGTTCTTCATTGCTTACGAAGGAGATCTGGCCTTGTAGAACATCGGAACCGACCCCTCCTTGGCATACAGGCGAACGTGTGGAACCACGAACAGACCTAGCATTGGCTTAAACTCCTCTTCGTACCCGGTCAAGATTTACTCTAGATCCTGTCCGTTGCCTTGGCTTTTCGAGTTGGACAGATTGAGAACAGGAGTATTCAAGTTGTTCGGCGCTTGGATTAGGTCTCGGCCACACAAACACGGTCCTGGCCGGCGAAGTAGAGTCATCGACGCTGTGACAGTCTTGTCGGCATAAGAAGCAGGAAGTGTTAGCATACCAGCAATGGGCAGTGGCCCCAAATAGCAAGACAACTTCAGCGCTGACTCCTTGAGTTTTGTCGATCTCTCCCTGTCCTTGTTGTAGAACGTCCCAGGATATCACGCAGACAAGTGATCCCGCGTCGGTCTCCATGATGAGGTCGACTCCGCCCCAGCAGAACGTGCACCGAACTGGACCGACGATCCTGTACTTTCCGGTCTAATTCTGTTTCAAGGACATGAGCTGCGACTAAAATGCTACGTCGCCCTCCTCAGCGGTGTTCTCGGTTAGTGCGAACGTCCTCTGTTGCCGCATGCCCTTATAGCGACACATTGTTTGTGATGTGCCCCGTCTCTCCACACTGGAAACACTTAACATTCTTGAACGTGCAGGCTATCTCGGAGTGTTCCTTGCTGCCACACCGTTCGCACGTTAGCGATGGTTCACGTTCTTTCTTGCTGTACTGCTTTTTCGGTACCGGTCGTTGCTTACCTCCAGCTTGTGGGATTCCGGCTCTGACTTCACGTCTGAATGTTTCATAAGCTTGACATCTTAACATCTCACGGCCTCCGCCGCCTGCCCGATGTTTTCCGTTTCCTGCAATGTCAACTTGGGCCTAGCAAGCAGCGCCTTCTGAACGGCGACATTTTGAATTCCACACACTATCTTGTCTCGTAGCACTGCGGTCTAATATGTCGCCAAAGTTGCATTTATCGGCCAGCTGCCGAAGTTCCACAGTGAACTGCAGTGTTGACTCATCCTCGTTCTGGGCACTTGTGAAATATTTGAAGCTTTCAGCTATCTTGTTGGGTCTCGGTGCGTAAAATTCTTCAAGAATTTCAATCTCTTGAGCGTATAGCTAGGTTAACTCTTTAACCTTCCTTGGCGCGCAGCGCTCGCTGAAGACGTTGATTTCTCTTGAGCCCAGTGCCGAACAAGCAAGTGTCCTCTTCTTTGCATCGTTCATGATGCAGTTTCCTTCGAAGTAGGCCTCAATGCGGATGATATACGAAGTTCACTTATCTTTCGTGTCGTCGAACTGTGGTACTTGGTACGTCATCGAGACAGATTCGCAGTTGTGTTGGCTGACTTCAGAGGCAGATTCGGAACTCGTCGACATTGCTAGACATTTCTGGAGACGTTGCTAAAGCTCTTTAATTTATGTACAACTATTTACACAAGATGTGCGATAGACCTATCGCTCATAGAGTTATTATAATGTACGCTAGAGGTTCAACTGGCGCTAGTGTCTATGCGACTTCCGTGACGCAAATTGAAGCAGACAGCAACCAGTCTACTTTTGCGGTGCTCCTGTGCATTCCTATGGGAAAAAGCGCGTGCGTTTTGTCTCTTCGCCCGAAAATAACACGGAACACTTTGGTTATTTCGGTCGTACCGAATAGTATGTGTCTTAATTAACATTGTAAAAGCGTAATTGCTTTAGTTAGCGCATTTTTCTTCATCAGTGAGCGATGTTTAACTTCGCTACATTTCAGTCCCAAACGTGTGTTCCGCAGCAGGTGTGTAAAAACAAGCGACGATTCGAAGCAAAATTACAAGCGAAAGGAATATAGAGCGTGTTCAAGGCTCGCCAGCATTCCGGTGACGCTTATATATTGATGATATGCCAGTCCGGTCACTATATGAAAATGACCCCGTCGTGCATGAGCGGATAGAAACATTCAAAACGTAGAAAATAAGTCCGTGGGCTATGAAAGGTGTCTCTTCGTATTGTTTTCTCTGCCGGGCAGCTTTTATCAGGCACTTGTTCTCAAAGATTTCGAGCGTGCGGGTGATATTTTGAACGTAGAACAAGCAGCTTCGCTCAGAGCAGAAAGAATAAAGCAATACTTACTTATTTAAAATCGGAATAGATTTTGATCCTACATGCACATATATTTACTGATCCAGTGTTACTGCGTAGTTCTTGCCGTCTTTCTTAATTTCAAGATGTTCTTCGTTCGTTTCGCACGTATATCCCCCATGCTGAAAAGCGCCGACGTCGTGTTCGCGCTAACAGTGTCCGAGAGTGCACAAAAATACACGTACGAAGCCGTTTTAGCACCGTTTTTAATGCGATGAATTCGAAAGAAAAACACCGTAACTGACCAATTATTTCGTCGGCCTGACTGAGAAATGTTCCAAGCTACCTAGTACGTACGAATTATTTGGGATATTTGCTCTTATGATCGAGCGCAGGGAGAAAATGCACTCACTTTTTCCCATAGAAATGGATTACCGGAAGTCAATTTTGGACTGGTTGCTGTCTGCTTCAATTTGCGTCAGCACACTAGCGCCAGTTGAACCTCTAGCGTACATTATAATAACTCTATGCTATCGCTATCTTGTGTAAGGTAAATGCAGGGATTGGTGTTCCACGCGCCGCACGTGCTGGCCTCAGCAGTAGTAGCGTTTCTAAAGCAAATGCCTAAAACAAATTGCATCTTGCACGCGCTTTCGTCAACGTTTCTTTTTTGGTTGGTTATTTACTTTGAATAATTTAAAAGTGAAAGGCCTGCGCGTGTGGCGCGTGGAACACCAATCCCTGCATTCTTTTGATGCTTGGGTAATTTAGCAACCGTCTATTGGCATAGAACTGGAACTCGGCAGGCCGTCAGGAATACCAAATAGCTCATCGCTCGCGCGTTGGCTCATGAGACTCTTCTTCTTTTTCGTCATCGTTAATGCGCCTCACGCACGCAATGACAATATGCTGTCTGGAGATTAGGCACCCTTTAAAAAGCCTCTGACACGCCAAAAATTTTTTTTTTTCATGCTAGGTGTTGAAATGGCATATCAGGACATCACATAAAAATATTTCAATATAGAGTTGCGTAATTTTTTTTATAAAAAATAGAAATACGAGGCTTAATTCAAAGTTCCTGCCATGCACTGTGACGTAACAGTGTACTGCAAGGTGTCGGGGCGGTCAGAAGGAGGCATCGACCTACGTCCCTAAAAGTGGGTTCAACGGAAGTCACGCGAGTTTCACTCCTCGTGCTCTCTGCGACCGTGCCTAAGTTTTTTTTTTTTTTATTCTACTCTTTGTACGAGCGATTGTAGAAAACGAAGTTTCAGTTCCACTAGCACTTTATCGCTGCACCGTTGGTTTGTTTGCGTGCTGTAAAATTTGAGGACGAAGAGTCAGTGGATCGACGTGATGGAGGTCAATGATGAAAGCGTTGCAAGTACAAGCCAGTGTACGAGTGCATGCCGTCAGTCCGATGGTACAGGGTTATCGCTCGCAGAAATTAGGATTGCTAGCATACGACACGCCCGATCGCATTGCTGAAGGTTCAGAAACCGAGGTCGTTGAATCATCGGATACTCTCCAGGCTAAAGATGCCTGCCGTCTAAAGAATACGAAC
Organism: Ixodes ricinus; assembly: GCA_037355805.1. Classification (NCBI taxonomy): domain Eukaryota; kingdom Metazoa; phylum Arthropoda; class Arachnida; order Ixodida; family Ixodidae; genus Ixodes; species Ixodes ricinus. The sequence continues at coordinate 31,875 of JAZHYW010067551.1, read as the reverse complement.
TGGTTTGTGTACAAAGTACAAGTAAACGTCGAGCATTAAGTACTTATTTTGTCTAGAACATGAGTAGAACTTGTTTACTAGGTGCACATGCTGCCGATGTATGTCTCTCGGAAATGCATGCAGTGTGATCTCTTCTTCAGTTGCTGAAATACCGGGACAGTCCCTCACACAGCACCTTCTAGGCATTGTAGTTAATCACGTCAATTCACTGACTCCGCTTCTTCTACCTTTACAGCAACATTAAGCGATGAAAAGCAAATAAAAGAAACCTTGTCTGCTTGGATCGCTCATAAAAATGCGGAGAATAACAAAAATATTAAAAAAAAATATTACACGCGCTCGCGGTAAGCACGAGGAGCGATACAACTCACGTGACTTCCGGTGATGCCTCCTTCTGACCGCCCCGACACCTTGCGGTACGCTGTTACGTCACAGTGCACGGCGGGAACTTTGAATTGGGCCTCGTATTTCTATTTTTTATAATAAAACTACGCAACTCTATAGTGAAATATTTTTTTGTGATGTCCTGATATGCCATTTCAACGAATAACGTGAAAAAGAAAAATTTTTTTGGCGTGTCAGAGGCTTTTTAAGAAACGGAGGGCGTGATCTGATATGTGCACGCCTGTTGCTTCGTCATATGTTTTTCGGCGTTCTTTTCGGCCCGCAATCATAGTCACCGCGGAGCGACAACAAAATGCTCCACACCCGCCACTGCTTCCGTTTCTTGAGCTGTCGTTGAATATAAAGGCTCAAAGTTCGAACCCTTTGAATCCTAACATAATTGAATCAATGGAAAATAAGCTGACGATTTCCCCGAACCCAGCTACGTGAAAATTCAACATTTGAGCTGTCACAAATATGAAAACAAAAACGGCTTATAGACAATTTTTGTTAAAAAAATGAGTCTTGTTGTGCTCGGCTGTCATTCTCGACCCGCCATTTCTTTCATCTTCTGAAATCGACCTTTATCGTGGCACTTTTCTCTCACACGCAATGGCCGTTTTCCAAGAGTTCTGAGGGGCGAAAGCGATTCTCCAATGTCGTCTTAGAGGCTCGCATGTGCTTTAGAGGAAACAAGCCCCTGACAAACAGCCGAGCCAAAGCAACGTGACAAGGACGGGGCGCCCAAGCGCATGCGACGCAATCTTCACGTTCGACTGCGCTCAAGGCAAGGCATTTTTTCCGACACGGTGTTCCAAACATACTGATGACGTGAGATTCTGAAAGTAAATGGTCTTTTCTTTTCTCTCAAGTCTTCTGCGCTGTAGCATTTGCGTGCCCGCGAGCTTCCGGAAGAAACAATCCCAAGCACCGCTCCTTTGCAACGTCCGTGAAATATTTAATAACCAATTTTACGGCAGAATAAGTTAGTGGTTGGGGAGTTTTGAGTGGAGTAGCTAAAGGACCTTCCTTAGTCTCCTACTTTTCTTTTTCTTTAGCACTTAGGAGTCAAAAAAACGTTGGCGTAAACAAGCTTATAAGTCTTTCCGAAACGAGGCGACCGGAAAACCCTTGGAAAGTAAGGAATTGTGCTAGACGCCGTCTGTATGCAAGAAAAGGTTCGTTTTTTTTTGTGGTGGGGGGGGGAGGGGGGGAGGAGGGAGGGGAGGGGGAGGGGAGGAAGGGTTTGCGGCTGGCGTTACCGAAGGTAATCAGGGTTAGGCAGAAATACCATCAAAAGTATGTGGACATACAAATACTGGGATACATGACAAAAACAGCTAAAATACTGATACTCAAATACATGCATAAAAATGTAGGGCGATACATATCAAAAATACATGAAAAAGTATTTGGAGATACCGATAAAAGAATAGAGTTTGGCGGGGCTGAAGTACAGGCACTGGAATACATTGTGATAAATTATTTTGGATGTTTTCGTGCACACCGTTAGAGCAGTGGTTCCCAAATGGGGTCCACGGACCACTTTGGGGTCCGCGAAGGCATTCTAGGGGTCCGCAAAGCCCCATCTCGTCAGTCAACCCGGCCATAAAAATTGTTTTTTTTTTCAGGTCGAGAAGAAATGTTTCAGTTTTTGGGCGAGTTTTCTCGTGTGTATGTCAAAAATAGAGGTCTACTACTACAATGCGCACCGAGTCAACGGTGAGTAGCTTCGAATTGGATCAGGGACGCCTATATTTGCCATGGACGCGGTCTCTGCGGTTTCGCTGAACGACCAGGCTCATCTGAGCAAGCACGTTTCTTTTGAAAGAACCGAAAAAATAAAAGTGCAATAAAGTTTACATTACTGCAGTCGAACCTAATGTGGACTGCGGATGAGGGGTTGCAAGCGTCGCCGCGTTGAGTGAGATCACACGGTGCAACAAGCATTGGCCCCTTCGCGAGCTTCATGACGACGAAGAAATGTGTTAACTTAGCCTCCTCTATACTGACAAAGCCTGGCAGATCGCCACGAGAAGCGGCCGCCGAAATTGAAAAGGTAGTGCGGCACACAACGGATGAGAGGAGAGCCACGTGACTGGCGCCCCGCTGCGGCGAGACGCCGAAACGCACTTCTCCCGAGCAATGGAATATTCGCTTGTGCCCCTCGCGTTCCTCGCGCTCGCGCTACCGCGTCTTTGCTCGTCGGGTTTTAATACCATGTTTCAAATCCTCGCCACTGCAAAAGCTGTGCGCTGAATACCAGACTCTCCGAGATATGCGGTGCCCTACCAGATCCTCGCGCTCCAAATCTGCGACCGGGCACTCTATGGCTCCGTTATTGAACTGCCAGGCTTTGTGAGTATAGAGGAGGCTATAGTGTCAACTAAACGCTCTCGCAGCGCGTGGAAGCGGATGTAGAAAAATTATTGTCTTTCAGTAAAAACTGTGCCGGCATTTTCTACTCGGAAGACGTGAGTGCTGTAAGCTGCGACAGACTGTGGAGTGCCAAGAAAACAGGACGCAGAAACCTTGCGTCGCAGTACTGAACGAGGTCTCCTGATGAACATTTTCAGATGAGCTTGCGATGCAAAAACTAATGTAAATTTGGAACTGCTTTCAACAATAACTGCCAAGGAATGGTAACAAAGAAGAGAACACCTTGCATCAAATGCCTACACCTAAGGAAGGTTCTCTTTAAATTCAGCCATGCCCAAAACGACGTAATAAAAGGTTACCAAGCATTGAACATAGCTTTGTTACTTTAGTTATTTTAGCAAAATGCATACGATCACTGGACCACCGATTCAAGATATTCAATCGTAGACCTCTTAATTCTTTGGGTCGCTTGGACTCGTTGTACATTTGGACTCGCCGTGGATGTCTTGACTCGTTGGACCTCTTGACTCGTTGAACTTCTTGACTTGCCGTGGATCTCTTGACTCATGTTGAACAAGTCAAGGTATCCAACGATTCATGAGATCCAATATTAACCTCTCCACTTCTCTTCATATTAAACACGCAGTTGATATTGTCTTCTAAAAAATATTACAGACCGCCTACTCCTTGATATTCAACCAGCCGTATGTAACCTGTAAAGCACCGATGCGTCTCAAAATTCGCCCAACAGATGACGGAGTACAGTGTTACCTATGCTGTAATGTAAAAACTTCGATTGAGCCCGATCGAAAAGACCATCAAACTTTCTTGATGGTCCATCAAACTTTCTTGGTGATCTATCAAACTTCTTTGATGGCCCATCAAACTTCTCTGATGGCCCATCAAGCTTCCTTGATGGTCCACCAGACCTCCTTGATGGCGCCTGATGGTCCATCAGACCCTTCAAATAGACCATCAAAGGAATTTTGATGGTCAATCGCACTTTCCTTGATGGCGTCTGATAGACCATCAAAAGCGTCTAGATGATGCTTCAGGAGCTCGAATGGCACCTGATGGCCCACCAGACTTCCCTGATGGACCATCAAAAGCGTTTTGGTGGTCCGTCAGGGGCTCCAATGGCAGTAATGGTCCATCAGACCTCCCTGGCGGACCTTCACAAGTGTTTGACGGTCTGCCAGAAGTTCATAACGGCACCTGATGGTCCGCCAGACCATCAGGCGATGGACCGTCAAAAATGCTTTGTACCATCAAAGCACGTTGACAAGGTATAGTCTGGTACCTCCACGAACTATATTCTGCGGCACCTCTTATATGTGACGACAATATTCGATCATTCGTGGGCGCGTGTGGTTCCAGTGGTTCTGAGCGAGTGAATATTCCTTTTGACTGGATCGCATGCATGCTTAGACGGGTCGCATATATATATGTGTGTGTGTATTAACACAGTACTTAAAATCCCGCTCATACCATCAGAATTATCTGTCGATTGACCGACAGGCTTACTTGATGGTGCCCGAGAGACCATCAAAGATTTCCTGATGGTGGCTGATGGACCATTAAAGGCTTCTGTTTGTAGCTCAGAGATCTTCAAAACGTCTTTGTGGCAACTGACGTGCTATCGCAACATTTTTATGTTGCCAGGGTGAAACCATCAGAATATCTCGATAGACCATCAGAACGAAAAAAAGTCTGATAGTGCTTCTCATGACATATTTCGGTGGTGGAAAGAACCTGACTATATTCGGGAGGTTCCAGCAGTGGCCGAGAGAAGGCGCCAATGATCTCACGTCGATGCGCATGCGTGAATTACATTCGGTGTGTAAAGCTGACAGTGGCGTGGCTCGATAACAGGGTGCTCAATCCGTAATAATCCGCCTCAACAATTGTCCTAGGATGCCCGGAATGTAACGGACACCTTCTAATGAACTCAGGAACAAACTAAATGCACAATGAACGGCCGCTTAGTGTTGGCTTCCTGTCCCACGCGTAGGACCTATCTTCTAGAGCAGCTGGGTGTGCGGATCAAGAAGGTCTCTTGGTGCCCTGTTTTTTGCGCCTCTTCGTCTGTCCAGCTTCCAAAGCATCGAACGAGCGAAAGAGACGCCGGAGACTACACCGTGACTGTGCTCAGGATTTCTCAACGGCGTCGGATATTGGTTGCAGGCTCGTGATTTTCATTAAATGTGCTACTGACAGTGTGTATGTTTCAATGCAGTGCATTTGCTCGGTTTTATTAGTTGAACAACCGTACATCTCAGGAATTTATCCAGCAGCATTGTGAGTATCTTGAAAGATATTTCTTGCGACACAGAACCCGGTTTTCTCTATCTGGTTTGATCACTTTCGCTGACAGCTGCTTGCGCTCGGGTTTAAGCAAACGTAGGTTCTTATTGTTTTTTTAGATACAACATACATGTAAAACTCAATGTCTAAAATACTTTTCCAATAACATTTTAGACTGAATTTCACAGTCATTTCGCCACCTAAAGGGTTGATGGGCTAGGGGTGTCTGAAAGGCTGAAAGGTCTGGCAGACTGAATGGGTTTGAAGGGCTGAAGGTGTTTGATGGGCTCAAGGGGTTATCAAAGTCTGATAAGGTCCCGTAACAGATCATTGCTGAACTGTTATTTTCAATAGGAACCGTAACGCGAATTTAAAACCTCAAAACAAGCATGCCAGACAGAATACATATTGCGTCTCAAAGTAAGCATCCCAGATACGACAAATATGAAATTTATGGAAGCTGCGTCCGCAGTTTGAACATAGAAGTATGCACAAGTGCTGGCTACCTCGCGCTCGAATGGACATTTCTGGAAACACCAGCGCCACGAGTGAGTGCTCCTGGGCTTTATGAAAACTGTGAGGGTGTCGCGCCCTTTAGCCAAGCCAAGTCTAGCCAAGTCGAGCTTTTGCATGCTAGGTGGCGCACACTACCGCCCGAACTGCAACTCCATTATTAATCCATTCATGCATCCAGGCAAGCCAACGTTCTTGGAATATTGTTGGAACGAGCCGCGTTGTTTTTTAGAGCGCAGCTCTTAGGCGCCCGTTCCCGGCTTGAGCGGCGTCGGCGTCGCCGTCGGTGTAACCGCGCGGTGCATTATGGGACGTTTCCCATGTTGACGTCACATGTGACGTCACAATGGTCACCAGTGACGTCACTCTTGACGTCACCGCGCGTAGCATTATAGGTAAATTCCCTCGCTAAATTTAGCGAAAAAAATCCTGCGCTCAATTTAGCGGAAAATATTCCCCACTAAATTTAGAGGAAAAAATTCCCTGCTCAATTTAGCGGAAAAAAGTCCCGGCTAGATTTAGCGAAAACTTTTCCCCGCTCAATTTAGCGAAAAAAATTCGCGCTGAATTTAGCAGAAAAAATTGCCAGCTAAATTTAGCGGAACATTATTTTCTCTAAATTTTAGGGAAAGTTAGCAAAAATTTCCCGCTGAATGAGAGGCGAGCAGGAGAGGAGGAGGGGAGGGTACGGATGAAGAGGAGGGCATACCTCCTCTCCGTACTTTCCCCTCCTCCTCCTCAAGAGCTGAGCTCCAGTTCGGCGTTACAGGGGATTGTAAACGACTTTCATTTTATTGCTTGTTTCTTTACTGGCGAAGGAACCATCTAGCTTAACTGACTCCCGTAGCAAAATAAAAAAAATCACGTTGGATGCGTTAGTGACACCTCACTCTTTTGACGCGTGGCCCACTCGCGATAGCTCATTTTAAGAAGAACGGTGTCCCATCCAGAACAATGACCCATACAACAAAGGGCAGTGTACAGACATTGTAATTGAGGGTTTCTCACCTCGTGTGGGCAATGCAGCGCAGCACAAGGTGCTGCAAAGGTTGCCAGATGCCCGTCTGCCGTGCGCACGGGCCCAACTCGGACGTAGGCAACGTGGTTCGCGGAGGCGGTACGGCGGTAGCAGCAGACGACGGAGCAGCGACCCTCACTTTTCCCATAATTCCTCACGCCCGCCACTTGAGGGCGCACGCTATTCTCCAGAAAAGTTGTACCGCACTGGCTAAATAGCTAATCTACAGCTGAGACACCAGACGCCCACTGAGGCAGACTAACTTTCGGCTGTATAAACATACACACAACAATTTGCTTTTGCAGAAAAGTTGATTGCTTTGAAACGTGGCTAAGATTACTTTCTTGCCCGGGTGTTCATTCTTCGAAAGCACGTTTTCATGCCGGGATCTCTTTTTGCTCTAGCCTTTGTTGGGTGCCGTCTTGGACGCAAGCTCTGGTGGAACTATGCCAGCTGTTAGCATATGATCAAGGGTGCCTTCATGTGCGCTTTGCTTAGGGTGATGACATCTGACAATGGACCTTTTCCGAGAAGCGTTCTGCGCACGCGCGAGCGCCCGATGCCAAGCGGCGGAAATTGGCACCAAAAATCGAGGAAATTCGGAAGGAGGCTATAGATCAGCGAGTAGCAAACGTAATTGCAGCATACATATAATTGTGTTACGCAAAAAAAGAAAGCGGACGGAAAGAATAACACGACTTTTAAGTGGACGCCACGGATGCCCCACTTGGACGGCGCGTTGGGCACGCCCCGCTGCTCAGAGAACGAAGAAACTGGTAGCGTAGCTCCCATTATCGATTGGTAGCGCAGGTAGGTCCCTTCCTCGATTTTTAGTTCGTGCAGCCACCGCCTGGTGCCGTCGTTATGTGAAAAAGGTCCATTTTGTTCCGAACGAGTCCTTGTTTCTTCTTCCGAAGCGCGGGAAATAGTGTCTCCCGGCGCGAAGACTTGGCGTCTACTGTTCAAATATGGCATGATCTTACCGGTTATTTTTTTGTATGGCGGCCGAAACTAAGGGAGAGGAGGAAACGAAAGCGTGAGGGCACGCCAGAACCCCGACATTTGACTGAATGATTAGTGTTTGAGACAAAGCTAGCTGTTTTTCTCTACTGCACTCTTCAAACGCGTTAGAACGCAGAAAGCCGGCATTCTGCATTTCATGTTCGTTATCGAACGAGTTCGACGAGTGCGGTGGAGAGGAAGACAGCTGGGTGGCCTAATTAGAGATCAAATACGCGTGCCGAGGTGGGTACTTTGATTTTCTTCAAAAAAATTATATATTATAGCTAAGGTTCCGTGTTTTCGAATAAATCCGATAAAATGCCACCAACAAAAACAAAACTCGCCGGTATTTTTTTAATTGAATTCTTTTAGATTTTTTTAATTTGGAGGTCCCGATGGCCAAAAAAAACAATAAAAGGCAGTTTTCTAGAAATAAGTATGGTCAGAACACAGGTTCAGCGATCATCAGGAGAGGCCTCCTGGAGACCGCTGAACCTGTGCTCTGACCAAACTTATTTGTAGAACACTTCCTTTTATTGTTTGTTTTTGGTGAGAGCGGCCTCCAAATTCAGAGCTTGAAAAAAAAAACTTTCAGCCTTTCCATTTTGGAGAAGAAGGAAGAGCAGCGGAGCTGTAGCTTCTGTTCTCAGCGGTGGCTTTCCAGGCGAGCGTTTTGCTCTTCTTTCGCAAGGGAATCTGAAGCGCTCGACGCAGTGGAACTTTAGGCGATAGCGGCCTCGGGGCGATTGCGGAACCATTCGTGCTGCTGCGTACATCGCCGCTCGTTCCGTTCCCACTCTTCTTCCTCTGAAGTAATGTTGCCACCGTCTATGAGTAACGGAAGCAGCCAGTTGTCTGGTTGCCGAAGCTGGAAAAGTTGCCGCCATCTATGAGCAACGGCGGCAGGCAGACACGGCAAACACAACACTCTGGACAGCTACCGCCATCTATGAGAGACGGCGGCAACCAGAGTGTTGTGTCGACCGCGGGTGTCAACATTTGTTTGGTACCGGACACGATCCCGGGAAACTAGCCCTTAACAGCTCCGCTGTAAAATTGAGATTGATGAAAAAAAATGTTCGGCGAGTGTTTTTCGTATTTTATCGCATTTATCCGAAAACACTAAACCCTAATTATAGACCTATTTCCTCGATGAGCACAACCACTTTTAAATTCTTCTAGAATAATTTGTTTTCTTCATAAAATTTGTTAAATGGAGCAAGGTGAAATACTACGTTTAGGCTGCTTGATTTTTTACCCAGTTCTGTCGGTTGCTTTAAATAGGTGAAATTGAAAACGCTCCCTGTAATTTTTCTTGCAAATGTATAAAGCGTTTAATATTTTGTTCCACTGAACAATACTGCTTTGTTATATTTCCTGCCAGAAATAAAAATTGTCAAACATCGAATCTTTGACGTTTGGTGATATGCTTGGAGCCCTTTATCTGAAGATTGATTGCGCATTTCGCTTAATAAATACTATATATATGTAGGTATTACATGAGCTATCGAGTGGTACCACTTTAGTTTAATGTGAAGAAATAATTTATATATTTTTTTTAATTTCATAAAAAATAACTTAGTCATTATTTGAACCCGCGTTTTTGAAAAAAAAAACATTTTTATTTTCCTATTAAAAAAATTCAAAGTGATGTTAACTTTCTGTGCGCATAATCAAACGTTCCCCTTTTTGTTGTATTATTTTGTAGAAACGCCCAAACACAGGTGCGTGCACCCGAACCGACAAAGGTGTAGTTTCGAAAGTTGGCTCTGCTGCAAGATTTTTAGCCTTAAAATGCGGTGGTCGGAGCGTGTTTGGGAGGTGAAGGGGCGACGGAAACTGGCGGTAGAGAGGGGGGAGGGAAGAGAGTAGTGTGGACGTGCCTCCATTAGGAAATAATTGTCTGTCCCTACTCCTCTGCAGTTCTTCCGTTTTTTGGGGGAGGGGGGCGGCAGGAGGGAGGAGGGGGAGGGGGAGGAGGAGGTGGGAGGCGTGGGGGATTTTAGTTAGAAAACTAAAAATATGCGGCCCAACTTCAGTCGGGCCGCATATTTTTCCTTATCTGAGTAAGTATATATGATATTTCTCTATCTCTCATCCCGTTCGTATTTTTCTGCGGTTAAAAACAGTATGACGAGATCTGCAAGCGTCAGTCTTTGTGTTGCAGCTATCATTCCAGTCCTCTGCTCGAGAATTTTGCATTCGAAGTTGCTTGTGCCCAGATTTATCAATAGCTGTCGTTCACAGATTGAGATCAAGTCTACTTACCATGGTCAACATTAAAAAGATATCTCGAAATACACATGTTAACTTTATGATTAAGCACCTCGACGAGGATCTGCTCAGGACAATCTTGCCCCCTCACAGCGCTGTTGCGATGAGGTGTACTAACGTGCTTTCCCAGAATTGCTTCGTAGGCCTGGCTGAAAACTCGGCAAGTTGAGCTCAAGTTTGTGCCCAAGTGTAGTTTCCAAGCTTGGCATATGTGGAGAAACGTTAAGGAAGGAATTCCTGGTGGTGGACTAAACATGACTCCATGGGAATTCCCGGCGTGTAGCAGAAAAGTTTACAGTCACAGCTGAAAAAAAAAGTAGGACAAACACAAAATCGCATTCAGTTGAAAAGTTTTAAGGGTATATATATATAGAATTGTCTGTTGTTGGGCGAGTTGGTAAACGTTTGGATACATGGTTTTGCGCAAAAAAAAGACGGACACGAGAAAGAAACAAACAGGAGCGCAACTTACAACTGTATTGAGGAAACCTTTAGAAAACATACAGATATACCGTCAACTTCAATGCGTCCACGCATGCGTCCTGTCACTATCACACGCTCGTCACAGAAACTTATCAAAGAAACGTTTTTCAGCATTATAGAAACGTATCGTGGTATGGCTCACACACAGTCGCCTTTCTTTTTGACAAAGAAGGCTTCTAACAGCTCACGTGCTTTTTTCCTTACTTCCGCCCAAAATTACAGCGTCAGAAAAACGTGGCTCACACTTACAGTTTCTGCAATGTGCAGGCAAATGTGCCCCGTCACTAGTCTTTAAATTTTGAGCATGCTCCCTGAGACGGTCGTTGGCACACCTTCCCGTTTGCCCCACGTATGTCTTCCCACACGTGAGCGGGATTTCATTTTTTTTTACGCAAAACCATGCATTCAAATATATATATATATTGTTACGGTGCCAGAAGGAGCAATGGGAATAGGGAGCCCTCCGAACGGTGGTTTTAATAAAAAAATGCCATTCGTTGCGCCTCTAAGCGCGAGCCCCGGCAGATGACATGTCGCGCTCTTCGTCGTCGTCTATGTATCATTATCCCCTCCTTTTTGGCGGTCGTCTCGACCGGATTGTAAGGAGGGAAATTTGGTGGAGAGGAGCGGTACTCTAGGGCGAGGGTTTGATGTGGGTGATGGTAGGGTTTGATGCAGGTAACGTGACCGATATCCTTCGTTGGTGTCCGCCCGTCAGGTGTTGGGTGCAGGTGGTGTATCTGATAGGTAGTGTTCTATGAAACGGCAGTTCCTGGAACGTGTTCCTTTTAGGAGGAACGAAAAAACGCCGTTGTTCTATTCTGCATCGGTGGAACTGGAACGGGAACTCGTTACATTTTTGCTGAAACAAAAAGAACGGCGTTCCTTTTTTCTGTCCAGTGGGGTTATTTTTTATTTTATTTATTAGGGGAAATTCTAAAAGTATAAAAACAATATCTTTGCGAAGAGTGGTATCTCGCTAACTTTTTGGTTACTCATTTTAGGGTTTATTCTGCGTGGTCTTCGCTTCGTAACAGACGGGTGGAAAAGAGCTAGTGGATATTTATTATTTTTTTTAGTGCCCGTGACTGCAGTACAAAAAGCAAAACTTTTAGTCGAAGGAAAAGACACTGAAAGAGGGACGTTTGAAACTAAGCTACCTCCTTTAGCTTCCACGAATCCTCAGACACCAAGAAATCTACGGCAGTCTATAGCCATCACTGAACTTCCACAGAGACCTAAAGTTACAACAAAAGTACCGGTTACCTGACATCGAACAAACCCTTGTATCCCGAATGGGTCACTTCAATGGGTACAAGAAAATTAATCTTTATTTCTTCTCCCCTACAAACTAAACAACGAATCCAACATTCTAAAAAAGCCCGTGTGTCTACCTTTCCGCACAACACTCACTCGAAGAGTTAATCACCGCAACTTACGGAGGCAGCTCATCGAATGACGATGTCAGAAACATATGTTTAGACCAACACAATTTGAGTTGTGACATTAAGCAAATGCAAAACGTCACGCTTGCGTTGCTTAATGTCACAATTCAGACTGCGTTTTTTGGTCTAAACATATGTTTAGGCATCGTCATGCGCTGAGCTGCACTCCGTAAGTTGCGGTGATTGGCTCTCAAAGTGTTGTGCGGGAAAGCGAGACGCACAGCCTTTTGTAGAAAACCTTCACAAAGAAGAACTTGTCTTTTCCAAGTCTGACCTTCCAAAAGCCCTACCCTCTTCTTCACTTGCTCGTCTTGCGGACAGCAGCATAGAGAAGCAACTGTTGTTAAGTTCGAAAAAGGGACTTTGTTAGATTAAAACGTGTGAGGTCGTTGTAAAACTCTCGTGCAATGTAGGTTAACAGTACATTTGGCTAATTTGAATCGCCCAGCACAAACATGAATATGGTGAAAAACTGAGATTCTTAAAGGTGAAAAAATCATCAAATGAAACCCTGCTTTCGCTTGTCTTCTTCTGTTCCCCTTCCATTGCTGCAGCCAAATTCCGTATGTTGCCATTTGATGGGATAGATAAAAAACAAAAACAAAAAAACTTTGCACTGTCTAATTAAATATGGTAATCATCAAAATACAAATGTAACGTATATGTAACAATACGTTCCACTTTTTTAATTGTAACAGTAACTAGTTCCCTTTTAGATATGAAACTTGTAACGGGAGCGCATTCCGAATATCAGGAAGGAGCGAGGAACGAGCTTTCGTTCCTTTTTTTGAGGAACATGTACAACACTGCTGATAGGTGAGCTAGGTCCGACAGCTTGGCAGTGATGCGAGTATGGGCCGACATACCGATGAAGGAACTTGGTATCTTTGCCCGGTTGCTGACGTGGCGTCCAGAGGCCTCACGAGGTCACGGACGGTGTAAGGCGCCGGTCAATGAGTCTCGTTGTAACGTTGACAATGGCGCTGCTGTGAGGCCATTGTGCATAGGCGGGCGAGCTCTCGCGCCTCTTCGGCACGGCAGACGAGGCGGGAGACAGCGTCCTCCAGCTTTTCACTATGGTTGAGAGGAAGGAACGTGTCGAGAAGTGTGGTTGGGAACTGATTCTGTAGAATAAAAAAATGGAGTATAGCTGTGTATGTCTTGGAGAGCAGTGTTGTAGGCGTAAGTGACGGAGGGAAGTAGACTGTCCCAGTTCTGAAGATCGGACTGGACGTATATGAAGATCATGTATGCTAGAGTGCGGTTGAATCGTTCTACTAGACCGTTCGTCAGGGGATGGTAAGCTGTGGTAGGTCAATGTACAGTTCCACAGAGGCCTAACAACGGTCGCACCACTTTGGACATGAAGACTGTGCCTCGGTCGCCGATTAGATGCCGAGGAGGTCCGTGCCGTTGAAAAGCTTGCTTCAGAAGGAAAGCGGCGACATCTTCAGAATTGGCGGTAGGCAAGGGTGACGCCTCAGCATAGCGCGACAAGAGGTCAATTACGACAATAACCCACCTGTTGCCTGATGGTGTTACAGGAAGTGGACCAAAAAGGTCAATCCCTACGCGTTAAAATGGATAATGGGGAAAGTTAAGAGGATGTTGGCGTCTGGCGGGCGCGGTGGTGGGTCGTTTACGGCGTTTACAGTGTAGACATGATGCAACCTATTTGAAACTATCGCACTACATTCCCATGCCAGTAGAAAGTGTTAGGGACACGCATGTATGTCTTGAAGAACCCAATGTGTCCAGCTGTCAGGGTCATCATGAAGAGAACGCAATATGTCGCCACGGAGACGCTTAGGAACGACATACAGGAGTGACGCACCTTGCGGGTCATAGTACCGATGGTATGATATTCCGTGTTTTAAGGTGTAGATATTTGTAAGCCGTTTTTCTTTACGTGTCTGAGGACACTTTTGTAAACGCTGAAATACTTTGCGGAGAGATTTGCCTTTTTGTTGTTCTACAGCAATGTCTAAGCTTGATATCAAAGTGATTACATTGATGGGCGGAAAAGAGAGTGATGGGTCTGAAGATACCGGATTTCTAGACAAGCAATCAGGCGCTTCATGTTTTCTACTAGATTTATAAAATATAGATGCATCGTATTCTTGAAGTTTAAGGGCCCATCTCCCGAGCCTTCAGGAGGGGTCTTTTAGGTTGGACGGCCAGCATAAAGCTTGATGATCAGTAATGACCTTAAAGCTGTGTCCAAATACGTATGGTCTAAACTTAGCAATTACCCAAAATAATTGTGCAAGACATTCTTCTAGAGCGCAGCTCTTAGGCGCCCGTTTCCGGCTTGAGCGGCGTCGGCGTAAACGCGCGGTGCGTTATAGGAAACGTCCCTAGTGCATCGCGGTGACGCTTCGGCACGGTGACGTCCCATAATGCACCATGGTCACGTTTCGGCATGGTGCCAAAACGTCACGAGGGACGTTTCGGCGCGAGTGACGTGACTGTGCCAAAACGTCGCCTTGACGTTTCACTGGAAGTCACTTGCCGAAACGTCACCGTGACGTTTCGGCACCGCGCCGAGGCGTCGCGACGACTGACGCGCGTTTCGCGCGCGAAAGAAGGAGGAAGGAAGGAGGAGAGGGTACGAATGAGGAGGAGGGGAATTCCTTCCCCTTCAGTACCCTCCTCTCCTTCTTCCTCAAGAGCTAGTGCTCTAAATCGGCGTTACAGGAAGTTGTAAACGTCTTTCATTTTTTTTGTTATTGCAGAATTCATTTCAGGCTGAAATAAAACACGATTCGCATAGGCAACAACATGTTCTTTGCCTTCGTGTTTCTCAATCAGGACAGGACCAAGACCGTAGTCATTAGCGTCGGTATGTATTTTCTCTTCAAGCGAGGGCTTGAAATTGGCCAAAACGGGTTGTGTTGTAAGCGCGGTTATGAGAGTATGAAATGCACGTTGTTGGCATTGAGACCAATTGAAAGGGACGTCCTTTTTCAGAAGGTGGTGCAGGACGTCTGATATTTCAGCGAAGCCACTAATAAAACGTCGGAAATAGGAGCACAGCCCGACAAAGGAGTGTAAAGCTTTTTGAATCGTAGGAGGGGAAACAGGGAAACTGCAGTTTATTTCTCGGAATCAGGGATATGCCCTAGTGGCTGACCACGTGGCCAAGAACATTAATTTCAGTGTTTCCAAATACGCACTTCTTAGAGTTTAGCCGAAGGCCAGCGTCGCGAAATATTTTCAGCACAGACGTTAAGCGAGACAAACGTGCATAAAAAGTGGACGAGAATATTTTAACGTAATATAAATAGCGTTACCAAGTTGTCCAACGCAAGCCTCAAAGAAAAGAATCCATCATTCGCTCGAAGGTAGCAGGAGCGTTGCATAATCCGAAGGGCATAACACGGAACTAGTAGAGGCCATCAAGAGTAACTAAAGCTGTCTTTTCGCGATCTTTTTCGTCTACGCTGATTTCCCAGTACCGTGAGCGCATATCGATCGAAGAAAAAGTAGTTGGCATCGTGTTGGCTATCAAGGGCTTCATCTATTCGTGGAAGAGGGTAAACGTGTATCTTTGTTATTTTGTTGAGGCGCCTGTAATCAACGCAGAATCTCCAGGTGTTATCCTTCTTTTACCACAGTACCACCGGAGATGAGCAGGGACTCGATGAACCCTGGGTGATATTTTTGCGTAACATGTAACTCACATGACTTTGTATAACTTTGCGTTCTGTGGCAAAAACACGATATGGACGACTGCGTAACGGCCGGTGGTCTCCGCGTTGCAATGGTATGTTGGACAGATGACGTTTGTGTCAGGGAAGTAGATTGAACGTTGAAGATATTAAGAAAAGAGCAGAGTAGCTTATGCAAAGCGTCACGTTATGACTCAGGCAAATTGGCGTTAATAGTGTGGCGAAGCAATTTGTGGGACGTCCATAGAGTTTGAAATCAGAGGAGCATTGGACGTCAACCAGATATCGCTAACAGCATTGACGTAGTATAACTGTCGTGAAGCGTCGTTGTAGCAGTACGTGAACGAGCCGGAACAATTTGGCAGATTTTTTGTAGTGTTTGCAAGGAGAACAGTAGATGCACAAGCACGCGATCGCGTGAGGGCGAAGGGTAGCGCGAAACCTTCTTGAAAGAAAACTTCTAGGTTCGGTACTAGTAAATATTCAGAGTCTGGAATGTCTGTGGTTAACTGAATGAGCGCGGCAGTGAAGGGTGGAATTCGAGTGCTACTTCTTCCCCGGAAAGAGACACGGTTGTATGAAAGAGGTTTAACGCCAGGAGTAGCCTTCCTAAGGTACAGCGATTTCGCCTCACTGTCCCCAAGCGCACGTCGAGTCACTGAAAAGACCCAGCTTAAAATAATTTCTAATTAGCAACTCGGTAGAACTACGAAATTGTGACGATGAGGTTTATTTTGAATTGTAATTTCGACAGAAACTAAGCCGAGGGGTACATCAGTGCGGTGTTCGCGCTACGAAAGATACCGTTTTCCTAGGGTGTACCAACAAGTCTCAATCGTTTCCGGACATGGTCAGAAATTATAGAAATGGACGCTCCTGTGTCGACAAGTCCTGTGAAGCTTACCTTCCTAATGATTATGTCTAATAGGTTTGAAGAGGACGTAGTCGGTGAAAGATGTCGAGGAAGTGAAGGTGCACCGTTAGCTGCTCCCTTTAGTTTTCCCCATCGTGAAATAATTTTAGCAGCGTTTGATCAACCCGGATCGGAGACCATCGCCGGTATCCTGCAGGTGAGGAACTTTGGTTTGGACGGCCGCGATATGAAGGGAAACTTAACGCCATTGGTTACTAAGTGGGTTTTCTTCTGCGTCGTGATGACAACTGTCGGTATGAAAATCTCTTTACTGTGGGAAGGTTCAAAAGTTGTATGCCTGGGAAGTATACCCGATGCGACGGCGACGAAATATAGCAATGTGACCCGGTATGCCACAGTAGAAACAGGTGGGTTGTCTGGTGGCCAGAGGGGAGGGTAACTGCCGGGACCATTGTCTCTCGAAGTTTCGCACAAATCTGGGATTTTAGTCGTCTGGCAAACAAGTTGGTTTGCCGTAGGCATGCCGCTGGTGAGGCTGCGCAGACAGGTTCTTGTGGTGATTTTGCTGACTGTGACAGCTAGTTCCAAATTAGGTTCGTACGCCTTCAGGTGAAAAGTCAACCGGTTCGATTTGGAAGTCTCGGCGAGAGGGTGTAAGGAGAACGGCAAGTTCTTCTTTAATCATCTGTCGAATAAGGCTCTTGACTCCAGCTCTTGAAAGGTTGTCCGGACGACGCGACGCAGTTCCAATGCGCCTGCTTCTGTGGCCTTCCCAGCGTTGGCACTCTTCCTGAAGCTGGGCCACGGTTGTTGGATGTCGTGAGACCAACACTGCGAATCCGTCTTTGGCAATTCCTTTCATGATGGTTTCTACCTTTTCCTTTTCAGACATGATGGGGTTCACACCTTTGCAAAGTGCCAGAATGTTCTCGATGTAGGTGGTGATGGCCTCACCCGTAGATTGGGCTCTCGTTGCGAGTCGCTGGATGGCGTTCTCCTTGCGGCTCACGGGACAGCCAAAAACGTCTGATAGCCGTGTCTTAAAGGCATCCCATGACGCAATCTGCTCTTCATGGATTGTCGAACCACTTTTGCCGTGTCGCGGAGGTAGAAAACGACGTTGGTAAGTTTAAGTGTGTTGTCCCAAGCTTTGTGTACACTGACCAGTTGGGATATGCGAAGCCATTCGTCGACATCGTCGCTTCTGAAGCCAGTGAAGGTGGGAGGATCACGCTGACGGTAGGGTATGGATCAAGTACGGATGACCGGCGTCTCCACTTGCTCACCTTGTGCCATGGAAGGCGGCGTAAGAAACCGAGTATTTTGAAGATGCGTAGTGGGAGAGCTGTAGAGGGCCTTGGAAGTCTTAAAGGCGCAAAAATACGGAAGAGGAGGAGAAGACATATACAATACGGACTGGCGCTTTCTCGTCGGTGTTTTACTAAAGCTTTTAAGTCTTTCAGATCACAATAAACCAACTAGTCCAATCCATGGTTTTAATTCAAGAATGAACGTTTTCCCCTCATGTGGAATGTGGATCTCAGGAGACCCATATTCTCTCTGTGGGTATTCTGAGATCAGCTTTATAAAAGGCTTAGGAATTTTCAGTAGTTGTTTAGCAATTTTATCTTTCAGCAAGTATAAATATAAAGAGAGAAATTGGTACAGCACATGTAGGCACATACGGCTTGCCTTGAGTTGATCTTCATTTATTTTAGACGGAGTGATTACAATGTTGTAATCTCCGTTTTGGCTTTCACAAACACCGGAGAATAGATCTTTTCTGTATATTCTCATTACGACCTTCGTTTTGCAATTTGTAATTGCTTTCAGAACATGTTCAGTGTTTCAAATATTATTAAAGCAATTAAGATCGTCCTTGTGCAGCACTCACTGGCGAAGTCCAATATCAAGACGCTAACGTTCCACGCTAAAAACATAACAATTTTCACGCACCAAATGAATCTGCAGTCGTGTCAATTTTTCACAGCAGGTACTTTCATGCTTCGAGAATCAATCGGGAATTCCGGTAACGCTGATAGAAGTGCGTATCTGAAGTTGGCATCTTCCCTGACTGAGGAACGACTTCACAATATATTGACGTAAATTGGGCCCTACTGGCGAAGCAAGAGCAATGAGCTGGAAAGTCTCAGCTGACTGGTTTTTATCTAATAAATAGAGCAGGTCATTGATTCAAAGTTTTAACCTGATTATTCGCCGTTCTTTAATCGATTGAGTATTTGATTATTCGGTCTCGTTTATTTCTATGCATAATATTTTAAAAAGTCAAAATAATATTTTAAAAAGTCAAAATAAAAAAATGTTTGCTTGCCTTTGCTGAATACGTGAAAACGGCACGATATAGAACTTGGATTACGAATCAATCTTTATGTGTAGATAATAATAGTTCAAAGACACTCACATTCACAGATTCTTACTTCAGCTGCATAAGGCAAAGGGTTCCTTGATATTCCCAAATAAGACCAACCTCCTTTCATTGTTCAAAATAGCCTATGCTGGGCTAAACGAACTCTCGAACGACGTTAAAGTGGCCGGGAAACGTGTAGCCTTTTGCACCTTGTCTGGGGTTACAAAGTTTGGCCCTACAGTTCACTTTATTCTATATTTTGACCTAAAGTCTGCTCTTCATACAGGTGTACTTGTCCACGTCTGCGTGGTGGAAGCGTTTAATTTTTACTTTCTTTTGGTTCGTCAACATTTTACCGATTAACCTGTTAAAAAATGTTATCGCGATTAAATCAATAATCAGTTAATCGGTAGTTTAATCTATCAATTACCCAGCCTACTAGTAAACAGTAAATAATTGAACAAAAAAATTATGCTGAATGCAACTTCTAGTTTTCCTACTTTTTTCAGCTCTGACTGTTAGAATTTTTTGTTATACGCAGGGAATCTCCGTGAAGTTGTGCTTAGTCCGCCGCCAGGAATTCCTTCCTTAACGTCCCTGAGCGGGTGTCATGCTTGGAAACTACACTTGGGCACAAACTTGAGCTCAACTTACTGGCAGATGTCTCAGCCAGGCTTGTGAAGCAATTCTGGGAATGCACGGCAGTATACCTCATCGTACCATCGCTGTGTGTGTGTGTGTGGGGGGGGGGGGGGCAAGTTTGACCTTAGCAGAAGCAGATCCTCCTTGAGGTGCTTTTTCAACAAAATGAAAACATTCACTGCAATATATCCTTTGTTTTAATGTCAACCGTTGTAAGGAGACTTGATAAAATCTGTAAAAGACAGCCACTGATAAAACTAAACACAAGTAACATCGAATATAAAGAGCTCGAGCAGAGGACTGGAATGATAGCTGCAACACAAAGACTGCCAGTTGCAGATGTCGTCTTAAGGTTCTTATCAGATAAATGCTGACGAGTCGAGAGATAAAGTAATATTATATATACTAACTTACATAAGAAAAAATATGCAGCCCCACTCGTGTACTAACTAAACATCCCCCATACATACACACACACAACAAAAAACGCGTTGCCAATGGCGTTGGAACAGCGGAGGGGTAGGAGCGCGTCCACACTACTCTCTCTCCTTCCCCCGTCTCCACCGCCACTTGGCGTCGCCCCTTCACCTCCCAAACACACTCAGCCCCTAGCCTTAGCATTTTAGGCCTTTTGTGCCTACTCGTGAAACTTGTGAGCTACTTGTGAAACTGCCCATTGGTCAATTCGAGTACATTCACTTGTGTTTTGGCGTTTCTAAAAAATGCAAATACAGGAGAAAAAAAGGGGAACTTTTGGTTGTGCGCACAGATAGTTCACAAAATTAAGAACAATATAGAAAAATAGCACATAAATAAAAAAATAGTCTTCTTATTATTATTTACGCCGCCCAAAATATGGCTATTTTTAGCTTTTGATGAAATTTAAAACTGTATATAACTTATTTCGTGACAGTAAATTAAACCAAAGTGTTCCCAGGCGACGGGACATGCATCAATTTACGGATCTTTAGTATTTCATAAGCAAAATGTGTAATGACTTCGAAGATAGAAAGCTCCACGAATGTCGCCAAAACGTCAAATATACGATGTTTCACTTTCTTTTTAAATTTCTGGTACGAAATGTTACAAAGCAGGTTAGTGTAATGAAAAGAAATGTAGATCACGCGTCATACATTTACGAAGAAAATTAATGCGAGTCTTTTCATTTTTATATATTTGTAACAACCGACAAAACTGGGTGCAAATATCAAGCAGCATAAACGTACCGCTTCACCTTGCTCCTCTTCAAAATTCCTGCCAAGAAAAAAAATATTCCAACAAAATCTAAAAAATGGGCATGTTCATTACGTAAATGGGGCTATAATACATAATTTTTTGAAATCGAAATCAAAGCACTTACCTTGATACGCGTGTTTTCGATTTCAAATGAAACCCCCAGCTGTAGCCTTGAGTCTACCCCCTAATCATTCCAATGGGCGCGTTCAGTAGCGGCTCCAGGAGTCAAGGAGTCAGCGCTCCTTCCACTAGACGGCCAAAAGCGACTTCCGGTGCACGTTACTCCGAGTTTTTGAGTCACGCTTCTCGTGCACCGTCTCTGGAGACGGTGCATGAGGAGTGAAAGGAGTGAGGCGTGACGTAATTCCAGATCGCCGACGAAGTTCCGGCGCAAAAGAGAAAAAACAAAGAAAATGGAGGGATAAGCCGCGTCCGGTTTCTGTTGCGGGTGTGTGGTTTGCACGCTTTTGTTAATGAAAAGTGCTCAAGGTAAGACGAATAACGCGTTCGAATGTCTTTTTCAGGTAAGGCACTTTTCGGAAAATGCACTGGGCCGTATTTTGTTAGGTTTGAATATGCTAATAAAGAACGTAAACGTTCATTTGACCATAGTTTTGTTTAACCCGAGACTGGGGTATTTCGGAAAAGGGACGAGAAGAAAAGAGGCCACAAGGAGGCGACGTCTCAAACACAGCTAAGGATTTTATTCCATCGTATGCATTTTTATACACACCACGTCCACACACCACGTCCCACCTACCAACCAAGTCGACCAATGACAACATAACACCCGGAATACTCTAAGCCAAACATAGGCCCAAAACATTACAAAAGAACAATCTTTCAGCCAGACAAAAGGACAAGATAAGCCTCCGAATTCACAAAGTCGACAATGAACCGTTAAAATGTTTTTTTCTTTTTTTTTCCAAACCCGCAAACACACGGAACCAAAGGGAAAGAGGGCATACAAGACCTAATTACACAAAGCCAAACAACAAACCATTAAACTAGCCGGTACTTAGTCACCGTAAAAAAAAAAAAAAAAAAAACGGCAAACGGTCATTCTAACCCGCACTACACTTTGAAGGAAAGCGGAAGAGGATAACCATGACCCAAAAACACAAAAGGGGAGAATGCAAGAGTTCCAACCTCAACTACACACTTGAAAGAAGT
The DNA here is from genome assembly GCA_037355805.1 of Ixodes ricinus. Lineage (NCBI taxonomy): Eukaryota > Metazoa > Arthropoda > Arachnida > Ixodida > Ixodidae > Ixodes > Ixodes ricinus. Next base: position 10,109 of record JAZHYW010067551.1, on the reverse strand, counting down.
AACAAGGAATACCAGAACAAACAATATGTCCTGCACCCCTGTACTGCCTCTTTGTAGGCAGCGCACAAAGTGCTGGATAGCTAAAAAAAAAAAAAAAAAAAACGGGGGTTTACATCTTGAGGAATTTTCTTGAGCTTTCTCCTAGATGCATTGATGGCTGGCTAATACAATTTCCCATCGACTTAATTCGGACTGTTTCCCTCACTACCCTTTTTATCTCATTCTCCTCTCGATGTATTACCTCCGTTTCCGACCAAAACACCCTACAATTGTTGCACTCAGCCATGTGCTTGGCGATCTCCGAGTTCGGTGCCCCGTTTTTTACATTTCTTTTATGCTCAGTCAGTCTGTCATTCACGCACCGCGAAGTTTGCCCCACATATCTAAAACCACATGCTAAGGGTATCTCATAGACTACTCCTCCTTTGCAAGCCACTGACCTGTCCTGATGTTGCCTTCTGTATTCCTTTGGAGGTGCAAAGAACGGAGTCATCCTGCTTAATTTGTGATCAGATGAAAACACTACGTCAACTCCAAATCTGTGAGCACTCGCTTCAAGGTGTAGTGCACTGTTAGTACATGACACGGTAGCCTTTTTTACTTCTTTCTCTCGTTGAACTAAGTACCGGCTAGTTTAATGGTTTGTTGTTTGGCTTTGTGTAATTAGGTCTTGTATGCCCTCTTTCCCTTTGGTTCCGTGTGTTTGCGGGTTTGGGAAAAAAAAAAAACATTTTAACGGTTCATTGTCGACTTTGTGAATTCGGAGGCTTATCTTGTCCTTTTGTCTGGCTGAAAGATTGTTCTTTTGTAATGTTTTGGGCCTATGTTTGGCTTAGAGTATTCCGGGTGTTATGTTGTCATTGGTCGACTTGGTTGGTAGGTGGGACGTGGTGTGTGGACGTGGTGTGTATAAAAATGCATACGATGGAATAAAATCCTTAGCTGTGTTTGAGACGTCGCCTCCTTGTGGCCTCTTTTCTTCTCGTCCCTTTTCCGAAATACCCCAGTCTCGGGTTAAACAAAACTATGGTTAACTTCCACCAGCTCGCCTGCACCCTTACAATTTGTTCATTTGACGCCGTGTCTTGATCGCCGTTGCACGGAAACTCGTTGATAGTCCTGTCCGCGCTCAACAGAACAAGGAGGCGTTGAGCAGGGTATGTACGCTGACTTTGGTAGCCGGTTGGACACTCACGCAGACGCATGATCCCGATTAATGCTTTTGTTTGCGTAGCTAAATCAGGGTGCACGTTGGCTGACGCTCGGTTCGGCCGACAAAACCTTGATCGCCGAGCGCGGCCAGACTTCCCGTGTCTATACGAATACATTTCATAGGAAGTTCGTTTCGATGGACAGAACAAACGTATGGCCTATAAAAGTATCGCAACCGGGGAACCGGCGGCGTAGATTCGCCGAGCTCTATATTTTGCTTGTGCTGACGACGTTTTTGTCGGTTTTTATAACAGTAGCTGCCTTTGTACCGCCAAGCGAAGGGCTCGATCGCGTTGCAACGCTTCGAACAGCAGCGCGCTGATTTGTACAGTCACTCGCTTTTTCTTCAACGATCTTGTCAAGACGTCTTCGATACCGGCGTCAAATAAAAGCGATCGTGCTCGCCGTCGTCTCCTTCCAGTTTACTCGGAGACCGTCTGGCGCAGGGAGGAAGCGGAAATTGCGTAAAAACAACTTTGGAGCCGCGTTTTTTTTTTTTTTGCCGTTCAGTAGGCGCTCCGAGGACTCTGATTCGAGTGACTCCGTTCCGGAGCTGAGGGAGCCGCTGCTGAACGCGCCCAATCAGAGCTTGGCGTTCTGGCGTCCCCGGCGCGCTCTTGTTTCCTCCTCTCCCTCAGTTCCAGCCCACATTCTCTCTGTGAGCGCCTGCTGTCGGCACCAGGTACTAAGACTGTCATTACCTAAAACCGCAGTCACATAGCTAATGCAACATACATTCCGTCGACACTATAGAAAGTTTCAGGGAACCGTTTTGCGCATCCGATACGGTACCATGGGCCCTTCGGTACGAACTGCGCATGTGCGAGTCTTCTGTGGTTGCACATGCGCAGTTCGTACCGAAGGTCCGGTCGCACCGTATATCGGCGGATGTGCAAAAACGGTTCCCTAAACATTTCTTCTGTCCTAGGCGTGCTTCTTCCTTGTATGACGATCCCGCCATATTGGTCAAACAAAAACTGTCTGCAGGCATGTTCGAAGCATACACATGTATATAGAGCAAACATGTTTCGAACGTGCCAGAGGCGTGTTTGCTGATGGTCTAGGAGCAGTGTGACTGAGGCTCAAACAGAAGGACACTGAGGCCCCTAACGTGTCAACTACGAACTTAAACTTCACTACAGCGAAGTTAATGCAAAGATGCAGAACAAGCTCGTTAAGTACTAACTTTTTTTTCTAACCTGGAGAGTGGGGACACGGAAGGACAGGACAACAGGATTCGTGCCGTGCCGTCTTTTTGTCTTCCCCACTCTCCAGGGTTATAAAACTTTAGTGAATCCTTAACTAAGGAGACGGCGGATCTGAACACATAGACCTGCAATGAGGTGGATCTAAGGCGAAGGTTCCTCATTGCAAAACCACGTCTTTCGCTAATAGCGTCGACGAAACTCTACACGTACGCCACATAATGATTGTCCCCAGGCGGGATACCATAAACCACTGGCGCGTTAAGAAACCTTACGCAATGCCATTCGACGAATTACCACCACAGCGTGCATACTTACACAGTAGAGGTAAATTGATTCCATATACCCTGAGAGTAGTGCTGCAACGAGTTTTCTCTTGTAATCACATTGCGTTATGACGAATTGCACTTGGCAATTGGTACTGAAGCTGCGCAACCTAAACGACAGTAGAGTGGACCACCGCATTTTACGTAAACCACTTCTTTTTGTTTTAACAATGAACAGCTTCTCTTTTTTAATTGAATTTATTTCGCAGCAAAACTAAAGGCTCTCTCACATGATCCTAACGTTCGCTGGGGTGTCTGACTCACGCTCAACCATGTGCGCTTTGTATGGATCCCGCAAAACAAACATTCATAGAGCCTTTAAGTCATTAAAGATTAATTGTCTTTGTACAAACGAATAAAATACGTCACATTTTTATTTAAAATCGTCAATTTTCACTAAAATTAAACCATACATATTGGGCCTCCATGTTTGTTTTGCTTAATATTATTTTCTGACCATCAGATCCGTTCATTCAGTAGATGTTCACTCTGTGGTACCGCTGTAACGGTAATGAAGGGCACGAGGACACTCGTGATTAGTTACCAACCAAGAGGTTAAATGAAACAAAATATAATTTACCTCCGATAATCCTACTACTGTGTCCTCACTGTCAAGGTATCTGCACACTTGAACGAAAGCGCAGAGTTGCTCACAGCTACTCACGACATCAGACGGACAAACTCGACTCCGGGCCATGTTTCCTGGAGAAACCGCACCATCTGTCGCGCCGTGTGCTGTCCCTTCCTGTTTCCTCGAAGGATTTTTTTTTCCGTCGGTATGCTCCGCATACGGTGACACGCGTCAGCCGTCGAGATAACGCCTACGGCGTTAAGGCGACGTGACGTCCGTGTAAACGTGGCCGCTCGAGGCATACGCGATTGACTCAAGTCCAGGGGCATTCATTGTTTTCTCGGTTGCTCGGTGTTCGGGCAACGTGGTGCAACGGTCGCTGCATAAGTTAGAGTCGCTGTCGGCCGAAAGCACGTTTTACTACAGTGAGCGATTTTTTGAATTACGCTTTCCCGACGCACCGTACTCGCGTTATCATCGTTACCCTTCCTAAAGCCAACAAAGGCGACGCATCTGCGCCGTCGTTTCTATAAATATTGCCAAGATAAGCGACAAGAGCCCAAAGACGCATGTGGAGATGACGGATAAGGGTACACGCACTGAAATCAATCCTTTCCATCAACGCGTTTCTTTTTTTTTTTTTGCGAACATTGTTTGGAAGATGTGCACTAAATAACCTCTATTAAAGATTAAAAAGGATGATGCGCCCTTTTTTGGACTTTGTTTAGAGTTATCCATTATTCGCTTTGAGTTTTCGAACCATTTTCGTTTTGTTTTTACAACAAACGTATTCGTGGGAACCACCGAGACTGAAACCAGAAACTCCTGCTGAGAATCCGCCGGGGATGACTGGGATACCTGGAATTCGTTTTATCAGGGGATGCCAAACCTCAAATTGCCGAGCCTCATGTTGCTCTTCGGGGCCGTCAGACCGTCCGGGAGCCACCAACTCTGCCGGCACCGAGAATAGCAGGGTGACCACTCGGTACGAACACGTTTGACTCACGGTCAAAATGGAGGGGCAAAAAAGGCCTGAATGGAGCCAGTGATTCAGTCAGTCCAGCATTCACGCAAGCTACTAGGTCAGCGTTCTCTGGACACTGATTAGGACGGATGAAACATGGTGAAACTCGTATAAAGAGATTTCCGGTGAGCCAGGTCTGTTGTCGGTCACTTTGCAATAGCGCCAAGGGGTAAGGGTGTATCGGGAGAGTCCACTAATGGCACAGATGGACTCATGTAATATACCAAGGCAACCGCCGCTGGCGTAGTTGCCGCTGGCGCTGGAGGTGGCCGCCGTTGAGAGGTACGGTAAAACAACAGCTGCAACATGCTGGAAGCTGACCTGCGAGGGCGTCGCGGACCCAGGACGACGCGGAACCTGAGGTAGTCAAGTTCACACCAAGTATGCGGAGTGTAGATACCTCCACTAGGACTCGGGGAGGATTCATGGCGGAACATGCGAAGCCCCTCGTGTAAGCTGATTTGCCAAGCGACGAGACGAGCGACGGTGACCCACTTCTGCTGTCGCTCGGTCAGTAACGCGACGAGGCAAACCGCATGAAAGCGACAGGAGCAAGCGACCAAGGCAATGAGCGACGTTTTCTAGAAATAAAAACCGTGCTACGCGACGAGCGACAATGAAAAATCTCCGTCGCTCGTCGCTGACTCTCGTTGGTCGTGCCGTCTCTCGTCTCGTCGTTCGCTAAATCGCCTACATGCGGTTCAGACTTTAAGGGATATTCACACGGGAGGGTGTGCGTGGCGTCGGTGATCGGCATAACCAGCGGGACACTCTAACCGACTCAAGAATTCACACGAACGGCGGGGAGCCGAGAGGAATGTCAGTGTTATCAGGAGCATTTAGCGGTAGCACTCTCGACAACAGGGAGCTGTGCGTACTGACGAGAGTAGAAAAATGAGGCAAACATGAAACGGCGATACGCAATCATGGCAGCAGAGGTGTTCGATGGAGAAGAGGACGAAGTGCATCTTGCAACAAAACATATGGTTCTTGAATGGGTAGATGAATGACGACGACGACGACGTACCTAAACGGATGCCTGCCTCTGCAAGTAAATTGATTTTTACTATTATTTCGGTAATTTAAACTACAACCTCTCTGGGAGCGTTCGCACCGCCTCTTGGGCAGTTACCCGGAACGAAGTCCGTTACTCCGAGCGACGCAACCATGAGCGAATCTACACCCGGCTCTGAGAACTCCGATGACAACGATATGGATGACGCAGAAAAAAAGGGTTCCGGTTGGACCCTCAACTGTAGGAAGCGACGCCACTTCTCCGGGGCTCTGCTTCAAGCCAAGCCACCATCATTGATGCCCATCGCGAGAACCGGACGGTCATCGTCAAACTCCAAGACCCGACAAAACTTATCGCGAAGCTCAACCTTCTAACCCTATCTCAAGAGCTGGATTCCATCACACCCAATGGAGTGATTCAAATTCGACCGAACTACAGACTGAACCTCCTTGCAATTGACATGCGGGACAACAGCTGCATGAAAACGATCCTTACTTTAACAATCCTATTAGGGATGAAAGTCCAGACGTACGAAGCTCACCCACGATCTTCGGCCGTAGGAATCATTCGTGACGTAGACAAGGACATCACAAAAACCGACCACAAAAAGGCTATGAGCGCAACTACGCCAGTCATCCTACTCAAAAGCCTAGGCGCTTCAGAAACATTGAAACTTGTCTTTGCAACCGACACCTGACCATAACAGGTCGTTGTGGGGCATATACGCTTCAGAGTTCTTCAGTACACCGACAAACCACGACAGTGCCACAAATGTCGGCGGCTTGGGCACATTCAGATCGCATGCCCCCATGTGCAACGCTGCAGCCGCTAAAGCGGCACTCACGTCCGCATCGACTGCCAAGCCGACCAACCTAGGTGCGTCAACTGCAAATGAAAGCATGAGGCGACCTCTCGAAGCTGTCCCTTTTATAAAACGAAAGCAGCTGTATCGAGCTATCGACAAGCCCAAAAGGTCAGCTACCCACTAGCGAAATCAGATGTCCTTTTTGACAACAAGAACGAAGCTGCTGGAACTCTGAATCCGTCTTCCAGGAAAAGTCGAAACAAGAAAGTGGAGGGGGCTGTGATGCCACCACTAGACGACGATCATTTTCCTGCCCTTCCAAGTCAGCCAGCTGTGTCCACATCCGCATCAACTAGCGTTGGACCCAAAATGTCACCGCGGCAACGCCAGGACAACTTCGCAAGGGTGATAAACACTTCTGCTCAAAGAGCTAGCAAAACTACGTACCGGTCTCATACCCAAGGTTCCGACAATAATTCTGAATCTCAAGGACTACGATCCGCGGTGCGACGCTTTTACGTACATTTCTTGCCACACTGGAGCACCCGCTCGCACGAGCAGGCATTGCCCTAATTGACATCACATTACCTCTCGTCCACTCTTGGATCAAGTAGACTCAGGAAACTCTGGCTCTGGCAAGCTCTGGCAAGCTCTGGCAAGCTCTGGCATAGTAGACTGTGCCAGAGCTTTAACAGATATGAATACCAACACCACGCTTGATACCCGAACGATCCCCAGAAACGATCACAAACCCCAAAACGCCGTAAAATACTTCCATCTATCATACAATGGAATACCAATTCGTTACACGGTCGCCTGCCAGAGCTTCGTCGCAGACTCATTGAACTTAAAACAGACGTATTTGCTCTGCAGGAGACAAACTCAAAAGGGTTCCCAGCGAATCTCCCCTATGTGGAGTACCACCGCGTCACTGCTCACCACGATGGAAAATCAGGGGCTTCCTTTAGTCCAGCGACACATCTTTCATGGAGAAATATATCTGTCTGACCTGAACACCACTATTGCCGAACATGTTGTCGTCATATTACAGATTGCTAATCAGACAATCGTAAATATATCATCCTACATCCGACCAGCCTAATCGTGGGGCCCAGACCTGCTGAGAGTAATACGAGACCGATGCCCAAGGACTATATTCTGGTGCAGAGATTTTAATGCCAATCATTACGCCTGGGGAAGTGACACAACGACGGAACGAGGAACCACACTGCTTGAAGTCACCAGAGACATTGGACTGCGTTGTCTCAACTCCGGAGCTCCAACTTTCGTTCGCGCGAATCTACAAAAGGCGAGCGTTCTTGACTTCACTTTTGTATCAAAAGAAATAAGCTTCCTCTGAGACATCGAACCAGACACCTGTGGGAGCGACCAACTATCAATCCGACTCACCCCACGTTATGGCACCCAACCAAAAACAAGGATTCACAACGTTACCAACTGGGACAGGTACAGAGAAGTATTCTCAAAATTAATGAAAAGCGCACAGGCCCCTTGTTTAGGAGAAGCTATACTAACGTCCTTAAATATAGCTCCAAAAAGAAACACCCTCCCGATAAGCAAGCTCGTACCCGATCTCAGGTATCTCCAAATAAGCTTCAATGCTAGACAAGCACATCGAATCACCCGACGCACACACCAAGATGAAGACAGGATAAAATCTCGACGCATCGACGCAGCACCTCGTCGATATACCATAAAGCTGGGTAGACTACATCGGGACCAACGCAGTGGAAGTCTATCCACAGATACTGGGTCAAGACGGCCTTGGACTACCGTGCAATGCCTCTTAGAACCAATGACTCCTCAATGCCCCTATGCAGCAATAGCAATGTAAAATCGCTCCAAGAACTGGCTGAACACTTTGCACACGAATTCTCACGCCCCATAAGCCCTCCCCAAAGAAATCCGCCTTCCGAAAGGCCCCCCCCCTTCCATCCTATTCGACAATCAACATAAACGATGACTTTACCTTGTCCGAGCTCCGATATGCTTTCTCCCGATGCCCTCAACGTGGAGCTCCAGGTCCTGACCGCATCACAAACCTGCATGCTCTAAAAAACCTAGACGAGTCATTCATACCCGGACTGTTATAACTTATAAACAATATTTGGCTATCTGGGGATGTCCCTGCCCCTGGCGACACTCAGGAATAGTACCAATGAAAAAAACTAACAAGGCTGCAGCTGACATATCATCGTATACCGTCCAATTTCTTTGACTTCGTTCTTATGCAAACTGACTGAGCGCCTGATCCACCGCTGTTTAAATTGGCAATTGAACGAGCGCAAGCATTTCGTTCTCAGCTGTGTGGATTCCGAAAAAGCCGGTCAACAACAGAGGCCATCGGGGTCATCGAATCCTCGTTAGAGCAAGCAAAGGCACGAGGAAAGGTCATGCACGCCGTTTTTCTTGACATCCATCGAGCATTTGATGCACTGCCACACTCTGTAATCCTAGAACGACTACAGAACATAGGAATAGAAGGGCGCACCCTTCGCTTCATTACTTCTTTCTTAACAAGAAAATGTTCACTGTCCGACTGGCTGGCCGCCTGAGCACTATACGAAGCAGTACACTCTTAAAAAAGCTAGTAGTATTTACTAGGTAAGAGCCAGTAACCGCTTGTCACATATCTTACTAGGTACCTAGTAGCCTGAGGTAGTAACGGTCAAGCTAGTAACGGTTATTAGGTCACGAAGCTAGTAACTGTTACTAGCCTCAAAGTAGAATTCATGTATTTTACTACCTCTAGTTAGTAACTAGCGCTACCTCCCGACGGAAGACCGGAAACGCAACTAGTCACGTTATTTCCGGTGGAAAAAAAGAGGTGGGGCGGGGGGGGGTTATGCCACTTACCACCAGGTGGCAGGCGCAACAAAAATTGAAACTGGGAATGAGTAATCCAGGTGGCGCTAGTCACCATCCAACGCTCCCCCTCCCCCCCCCAAAAAAAAAGGAAGCCGATTTTATTTCAATTCTTCCACATTTGCAAGTATATCCATATAAACATGCACACCCACAATTTTAGCACGCAATCAACACAATGCATTTAACACAAACACACGCTTACTTCATGCCTCTAATCGCTAACTTACGGGCGGGTGCAGTGGGGATCGAGCCCAGGAGGTTCCCAGCATAAGCTTTCGAGGTGTGACGCGTTAGCCCACTCGGCCACTTCCTCCCCGCTCCTTTCTTTGACTGCCATTAGGTATTTTACACTGACCATTTGAGCGCGCAAACTTGTCGTCGTGTATCAACACGTCAGTTATTCGCAGTCAATAGGTAAGTTGCGCGACTAGGCAAACCGCATGAAAGCGACGGGAACAAGCGGCCAAGGCGATGAGCGACGTTCCCTAGAAATTAAAAAACTGGCGAGCGACGCGACGGGTGACCGTGAGAAATCGCCGTCGCTTGTCGCTGTCTCCGTCGATCGCCTCGTCGCTCGCTAAATCGATACATGCGGTCGCCGTCGGCGAGAGGTGCTTTCTTGCCGTCTCCCGCGGCGAACGAAGGCTGTAATTGACGGAGAGTACGACGGCAGCTGCACTCCTTTCGCGTGCTGCGCTACAAAAATGCATGCAAAATTAATACCGCGTGCAGCTCGTGTCTTAATTTGTGTAGTACACTGACGAATGCTCGCGTTTTTAGAGCAAATTCAGAAAGACACGTATAATGCCAAAATATTTTTTTTATTAGTCCCAAAGCTACATACACTATTTACGACGCACGTCAACGGTTGTGACAGTGCACTGTGACGACCGAAGACAGCTGAATCAGAATCATTCAACCACCGAGCACACACAAACCGTGAAGAAGTTCTCATTGTCAAGTAGGAGTTAGAGAAAAAGCTTCTTGGACGACAAAATCCAACCCAGTGACAGCGGCACCGGCTCGTTAGAACTATCCTCGGAGCAGTCGAGGTCCACGCAT